>JACWRQ010000096.1:0-24146 GCA_014849955.1 Cryphonectria carpinicola | reverse complement strand
ATAGTAATAATACAGGATGGCAAAAAAAAAAAAAAAAAAAAGAATTGACGAGACTAGAGCGAGTCAGACTCGGCGAGGATATCCTGAATGGCAGACCTGAGCATGTCTTGAGATCCGGAATCCGGCATACCGATCGATGACACCCCTCGATGCACCCCAGACGCATCACATCCTCGGCCGCTACGAGGGAGGGGTACCCAACCACTATGATACTTCCCATAATTCTCTCAACAGCTAACAGTAGACAACATCAGAAGAGGGTTACGTGAGTCGACACATGATCGACAGGTCCCATGATCCGGGGTAAACGGCGAGCAAAATAGCGAACTTGGGAAATCAAAGAATAAGTCAATCCGCTTTTTTGCCTGGTGATGCAAGCTAGACTGTCGAAAACCCCCTGGGGACCCCGGTGGAAAACTTTCGGCCCTGTTCCAATATGGGGTCTCTCTCCACACCATGCGATTCCGAGCTAAAAGAATGATGTCGGGCGAGAAGGGGGAGAGGTGAGGCGGGCGAGCGGGCGCGAGGATGAGTATAGTGAAGGAATGCAGAATGAAGAAAAAAGTGAAAAAAGTAAAAAAGACCATCGTTTAGTGTCCGATCTGGCCTCGACGACATGACACGATCGACAAGGAACCATAAATACTGGCTATCATCCTCTTCTTCGCGCTTCACCCAGCGTGGTTATGATTCACACACACTTACCTCTATTTCTCCCTTCTCTTTTCTCTCTTCCCTTCCTACTTTCTCCTCCCCCTCTTAAGAAACCTGCTCTGCACACTGCATCAACAAATTCCACACAGCGCACAGCAGTAAAGTGGTTACAATTACCTAATTGGGCAAAAGACACGTTCTTTTCCAAATCTTTCAAAACAAACTCGACAATAGCCACCGCTCATCATGGCCGACGCGGTGACACCGGTGGCACCAACCACCAGCCCCAACACTCAGGGCAAAAAGCTCAAGGAGGCCCAGATCGAGAACCCTGTGAAGGCTGATGGCATCCCCGCCATGGATGAGAGGCAGGCCATGGCGGTGGCCAATGCTGGAGGCTACGAAATCGACGCCTTCATCAACGAGATGGAGACGGAGCTCGAGGCCGCCGGTGGCCTGAAGACGGGCTTCTTCCACCTGCAGTTCAAGGACCCCAGGCACTTCACCTGGGTCATCGTTGCCTTCGCCTCCATGGGTGGCCTGCTGTCTGGTCTCGACCAGTCCCTCATCTCGGGCGCCAACCTGTACCTCCCTGGGGACCTCGGCCTGTCTACCCGCCAGAACAGTCTGGTGAACTCTGCCATGCCTCTGGGAGCCGTTGGTGGTGCTCTGATCCTTGGACCTTGCAACGAGTCGTTTGGCAGACGCTGGGCCATCATCATCTCTACCATCCTGTACACTATCGGCGCTGCCCTCGAAGCTGGTTCCATGAACTTTGGTAAGTTTGTTTTCCTTTTTTTGTCATGTTTTATTTTTTTTGTGTCCAAAAGAAAGACCGGGTTGCTGACTATATGTAGGCATGATTGTTGCTGCTCGTGTGATTCTTGGTATCGGTGTCGGTCTGGAGGGCGGTACCGTCCCTGTCTACGTGGCTGAGACTGTCGAGCGCAGGATGCGAGGCAACCTGGTGTCGCTCTACCAGTTCAACATCGCGCTCGGTGAGGTTCTTGGCTACGCCGTGGCCGCCATGTTCCTCAAGGTGCCCGGAAACTGGCGCTACATCCTCGGCTCCTCGCTTGTTTTCTCGACTATCATGTTCATCGGCATGCTCTTCCTGCCCGAGTCGCCCCGTTTCCTCATGCACAAGGGCAAGACCCTCGATGCCTACAAGGTGTGGAAGCGCATCCGCGGCATCGAGCACGCCGACGCCAAGGAGGAGTTCTTCGTCATGAAGGCCTCGGTCCAGCATGAGCACACCGTCGTCAACGAGAGCGCCGTCAACAAGCGCTTCCCCTGGCTCGACTTCTTCACCGTGCCCCGCTGCCGCCGTGCCCTCATCTACGCCAACATTATGATCCTGCTCGGCCAGCTGACCGGAGTGAATGCCATCATGTACTACATGAGCACCCTCATGAGCCAGATTGGCTTCAACGACGAGCAGGCCAACTACATGTCCCTGGTCGGCGGCGGTTCCCTCCTGATCGGCACCATCCCCGCCATCTTTCTCATGGAGAAGTTTGGCCGCCGCTTCTGGGCCAACGCCATGCTTCCGGGCTTCTTTGTTGGCCTGGCGGTCATTGGGGCCTCATACAAGATCCCTCTCGACACCAACCTGGCCGGTGCCGAAGCTTGCTACCTCATCGGCCTGATCCTCTACATGAGCTTCTTTGGCTGCTACGCCTGTCTGACCTGGGTCATCCCCTCCGAGGTCTACCCGACCTATCTACGCTCCTACGGCATGGTTACCTCCGACGCCCTCCTCTTCCTCGCCTCCTTCATCGTCACCTACAACTTCAGCGCCATGCAGGACGCCATGACCCAGACCGGTCTCGCCCTGGGTTTCTACGGCGGCATCGCCGTCCTCGGCTGGTTCTACCAGCTGCTGTTCATGCCCGAGACCAAGGACAAGACCCTGGAGGAGATCGACCTGATCTTCGAGAGGCCCACCCGCGACATCGTCGCCGAGAACCTCCAAAATGTCACCAGGAGCACCGCCAACTTCTTCTCCGGCCGCTGGACCAAGAGCTCCCAGGCTAAGGCTGCTGCTGCTACCGCCGCCGACGAGAAGCTCGACGAGAAGATGTAAATGTGTATAAAGCCTCGCAAATGCCAGCCATTGTGCATATATGTATAAGAGATATAAGAGACAGAAACACAGAGAGGACGGCCCCGAACAAGAAAAACAAAGAAGAAAAAAAGGAAAAGGAGTCGGGGACATGTAACCAGTGCTAGCAGAGATTTAACGAGGCGGCGCATGCTTCTATGGTTGATGTAATATCATGATACCCATAATGAAAAAGAAATTTCCAAAAAAAAAACAACACTTTGGCTGTTTGCCCTTGTTGCTCTTCAAAAGTTCTCACTACAGATGCATACAAAGTTTCCTGCATCTATACAGCCCAGACATGGGAGAAGCCCATACACGCTTAACGGCAGCCCCTCTCTACTGGACGATCTCGACCCCGGCCTGACGTCGTGATCTACATCATGTTGAGCTTATTTTTCTTTTTCCTTCGGGCATCAATCCATCGCAACCACACCATTCCACAATTACAGCCTGATCAAATCCATTTTATGTGTGGACTGTCTTCGGCGCAGAAAATCCCAAAAAGAATCACCAAATGCACGCCGTGCCGGGTGGAATAAACAGTTTGCGGACCCTTTCCCAGAGCTTGCTTGTGACTGCAGTAAGGAGGGATTTTCAGGGGCGAAATAAAATACAGCGGGGATTGCGGGAGAAAGATATCTTCCAGGCCTGCGCAAACCCATGTCGTGGTCGGTGGTTTTTTGTCCACGGGCACGGCATTTCTTGGTGCTCATTTATAGAAATCACTTTTCATCAGAGCAAGAAAGGGGGGGAAACGGTGAGCGTATTGGGTCTTTCGTCTGATTTGGATCCATGCGTGTGTGAACTCATTTGTGATTTTCGATATTCCTGCAAGATATCTCACTAGTCTGCTTTATTTCGCAAGTCGTTGTGGCATTAATTATGTGCTCAGCTGTTCAAGTCAAGAATCTTGGAAGCCGACAGGGAAATCATTAACTCCGATGGTGAGACTGTGTCGACATGACGAACCACTGTGGCTTGACTATAGGAGATGGGCCAATGAAACTTTGGAGAAATGAGATTAAAAAAAAATACTCCGTCAATTATGCATTGGTATCTGGATATCATGCGTTCTAGTTTTGAAAAGCCATACCACCATCGCTCAGATCAAAAGTGTACCTCGCTGGGAGTTCTATACATAATATGCACTCCCTCAAGCAGTTTGCATTCACTCATAAACCTTGAGAAGTGAATATAACCCCCTCAAGCCCATACAATTTCCTCTCCCTCCTGCCCCGTCTGAAAATCTCTTTCGACGCCATTGAACAACGCCATCTACGTTCCTGGCAAAGTTCAGAGACCCGTGATGTGCATCGCATACCGTTTTCCTTCGCTCATCTACCATCATTTCGTGAAGTGTTTGGTCGTGGCGGGGGGTCCCCGTAGCTGTTGTTCGTCGAGAGTGATGACGACGGCGTCGTCCTGAAGAGATCCCTCGCAATATGCCGACCCCGTCTGCGGTCATAGGCATCCAGCAAGGTGAACACTACGGCAATGTCCATCTTGGGCATGACCCTGATCGCCTCGAGGAACTCCTGGCAGATCCCTTCCGCCCCGGCTTTTTCGAATTCAACTTGGAGAGTACAGTTGTGTTAGTCATAGACAAAAAGAAATAACAAAAGAAAGAAGAAACCACCACCCGACAAGCCATATCTTGATGATTAAACTGGGCTTGCTTTTTGTCTTCCTCTGGTATGTATGCAAAAGTAGGAGAAATAAGTTGACGAGGGAGAGAGATATCTCGACAAAAGATGGGAAGAGGACTCACTGTCGGTCCTATTCCACTGCAACATCTGCTGCCACGAGATGATCTCGTCGCCCAGGAGGAAAGCAGGAAAAGCCGAGAGGGTCAGCTCCTCGACGATCCACTGGCGCTTGAAGAACGGCCTGTTGGCAAAGCTCATGATCGCCGTGTACAGCGGACCCTTATCCGCCGCCCCATAGACCTTGAGGTCCTCGGCGCAGATGGGCCCAAACGGCGCGAGCCACTTCATGACGGGCGAGTAGTTCTCCGGGTGGTCGATCTTGTCCTGGGGGTCGCCAAAGTTGGGCGGGAACAGGCTGTCGAGGCGCCGCAGCGTTCTGATGCCCATGTCGGAGGACTCATCTTTGAGACCCAGCCAGCCGACGGTGATCTTGGCCGACTCGTAGGCCAGCGTCAGTTGGGCGCGCCGCTGCTCTGCCTCGGCCGGGTCCCGGAGGTTGATGCAGATGCAGTCCAGCCAGACGCGCAGGGGCACCTGGCGGGCGGCCTGGTTGGATTCGTCTGGTAGGAGGGAGCGAAAGCCACGGAGGACCTGTCGCAGCCACGCAGGCGGCTTCTTTGTCTTGGAGGAGGTGCGGCGGGGGGAGTGTGGCGACGACGGCCGTGTGCTTGACGAGGAGCTGTCATTTGACGAGGTCTGGTAGAGGGTGCCCTTCTCTCGCAGGAACAGGGCGCGCACATGCCGGAGAGCCTGGCCGAGTGTCTTGGGAACTGTTACTCTGCAGGCGTTGATCCAGAGGTTCTCGGTGTCGTTGTCGTCAGAATCCCGCAGCAGCGCGCAGAGGCCGATGAATTCGAGGTCCTTGGTGACCTTGACGTTGACCATGCGGCTCACGACAGGGTCATTGATGTCCCGCCCCGTCTGGATCTCCAGAAGCCGGATTTCTCTGTCGTCGAGCTGTATTGGCTTGTAGTCCAGACTCCTGACGTCGAGTGCCATCTCTCTTTTTGTCCTTCTCTGTGCCAGGAAGATATCCAACAAGAAACCAATAATAATAATAATAAATACTAATCAATAATATGAAAAAAGAGATGTGTCAAAATATTAGTTCAGTCCTTCTTGGCTCTGCGGCAACTAATGTTTTTCGTAGGAGCACCAATCCATCGCAATCCCGCATCGCTAAAACCAAAGTTCCCACGAAAACTTCGATGTTCCCACCCCAGTCACGTCGATACGCTGATCGTGTTGCGTAAGGGGCCGGACCCTGGTCAAGGCTGTGGCGAGAGACAGGGCAGAGGGATCGTTTTTATTTTTTTTATTTTTTTGTATTTTTCTGCTGGAGGGGAGGGGTTATGGAAATTACGGGTGCCTTGAGTCGTGCGTCCTGATCTTGTAGTGCCTTGGTTCTCCTTCTCTGCCCATCGCCAAGACTTTTGAGATCCGGAGGACCTGCATCTTTCTCTCTCTCTCTCTGTTCCTACACCAATCGATGTCAGCCTGCAGGCGACAAGCTTAAGAGTGACAGGTTCTCTTCACCCCCCCTGGCCTTTCCAACCGCCCCTCCCCCCCCCCCCCCTCTTCTCTCCTCTCCTCTCAGGACTTACCGTTGTGAAATAGCCCTTCCGGCCCGATGTCGGTACAGTACAATACTGTTAACTGCTTATTACCTTACACACAGTACATAGTACAAAGAGATATCATGGATGAAGCCCCGTCCCGCCCCTCCCCTCCTCTCTCCCCTTTACTTGTCATGTCAGGCAGCATGCATCGTGTCCTGGAATTTTCCAAGATTGACACCCCATTGCTGCCACAGTGGGGTCATCGGGCCCCACAAGTACAACCTCGGTGCTACGGAAGATTTTCTTAATCGTCTCGAAACTTGCCTGAAGTAGCCAAAAAGGAGCGTACGTGCACACCGTCCAAACTAGTTCGTCAGATTAGAAGGCGCAAAAGTAAACCAAAAAGAGCTTTCTCTTACAGATCAGCTAGAGATTCTTGTATAGTACTTGAATGATGAACGGTAAGCACCGTGCTATCAAGAAACTCTTCAGGAAGCGGTGGGGGGAAAATGGGAAACTTCCGTGGCGTTCGTACGTGCTAAGTTGATAAATGACAAAGTATCTGGAGACGATATGAGAACCTACTAGCTGTAATATAATAAGGTTTCGCTCCCAGTATATGCGGTGTACAGTACTTAGTCAGGCTTTTTTTCTTCTTTTCTTCTCGAAAACTATCAGTGAGATAATATCATGATCAGATAGGGCATCAGCCTGGTACTTGTTCACCACCAATCTATAGTCCTGTTCAAGAGCCTCTAATGACCTGCACTGAGAACCCGTGAAAAGATCGACAAATCAAATGAAAAGAATTGAAATACAACACTGCTTTTGTACCCATAGTCTACAGGCGCAATTCTTACTCTCCCCCCCCCCCCTCCCCAAAATAGACTTCCCCCCTCCAAGAACCCACGGCAGGGTGTCTATCTACCCTTCATGATAGTCATAGTACATAGTAAAATCTAAACAGCACCCATCGACAACGATTACAAAAAGCGGGAGACGCTACCTCCGACGTACCAACGGTAAGGTTCTGACTATAACACGTAGCGAGGTGACTGAACACGATTCAACATCCCTGGCTTTAAAAGGGTCATACCGCGCTTAGGGAGCATTCTGTGATTAATTCTTTTCAACTCTAAAAAGTCAGGTAAACCTCGTGGACATAAATCTAAGCTAACAGCGTGGATAACGCATTGTCAAGAAGCCTGGAGGTGTCAGCGCCAGCTCCAGGGCAGGGGTCCTAACACCATGTCCAAACGTCAACATCAGAATGCCCACCCCGTGCCCTGAAGAGAGACCTTGAAAATGGACTGGTTCAAGCCCTCACCATCAGACCAAAAGGATGCTGGGCATACTCCCCCCAAGGCCCTATTCCTTCCCCTCTACTCTGTGTTTGCATCTCCGTAATAATACCTCTAATAATTATAGAGTTGACAGGCGCATTTATCGCGGCCCTTATGGTGTCTGTGCTGATAACATTGTCACCCGTATGTCTTTTTTTCTTTCTTTCCACATCACTTTGGCTTATCGTCGTTGTAGAAATACCCCGCAGGCCAGCCAGATGACCCTGCTCGCTATTGTTGTACTAACTCGCTGCGACTGGTTGTCCTCTTCCGAGGTCAAGCCAACACACAATCCGTTTATCAAATCTTCATTTTCGCTGGAATTAATTGTAGGTCCATTCTGGGTGGTGGATGATGAATCAATATTGTGGGAAGCGTCATAGAATGACCAGGTCGCTGTCGTGATACCGATTTCTATTGGGATGCCGAGTCGGGTCACAGTTTGTAGAATGACTATGCTGGTCATCTGCTCTTGAAATGGAAGAACACGAGTGATGTGTTTCTGGAAGCAGTCAGCGATCGTCGTGCGGGCAGTATTCTCTCTTCTCAGACCGTATGGGGTCTCACAGCGCCAATGTTACCAATCCAATCGAAACCCAGTGTGCTTAAAATCAGCGATAGGGAGTTGAAAGCGAATCAGTCGCTATCCTATTGGACAAAAAGCAGCAGGACGCCTGCACCTGCTTGACACAAATCGGCGGCAATCAGGATGTAAACTTGCTCAATTCAAGGCATCTAGCAGTCCACCAACAGACTTAACACAAGTCCTGCGATGGCTTGCGGAAAAAGACGCACAACCACGTCGAGAGGGGTCAGCTTCTGGAACGCCTTGCACAAAGAATGCCACCCAGAAGAAGGCAGATGATATGCAGAGGCTCGATAGAAGCGTCTGAGTAAAGTATGGTCAGCAGGTCCGTAATTGTTCGATAAATACTTGATCAGATGCAGATGAAGCACTAACCAACATCAGGCGGTGATATTTTCCCGGTATCAGCCTCCCCACGAGTGGTTTCCGTGTGTGACTCTCATGTCAGAAAACTAAGGGCAGTCAAACCACATTATATCAACAGGAGGAAGACTTCAGTGCTGCTCCAGCCGTGCGTAGATCCCATTGTCAGTGCCGCGGATAGGCAGCCCACACCCGTTAGCAGCATGAATGGTAAAGAAGAAAGAGAAAGAAAAAAAGAAGAGGGGCGGGGGGGGGGGGGAGTCATTATTGGTGAACGCAAAAGATGAGCGGGAGACTGGCTGTGCAAAGAATCTGTTGTTCTTGGAGCCGAGCGCGGGTGAGCGCTTTCCGATACACTTCTTGATTCATTCATCTTAAAAGCAGTTTCGAAGGAGGCGAGAAATAAATTTCCAGCAAGACCAACTAATTAACAGACTAAGACAACCTGCATCCCATCACTTTCCTTCAAGCACTCTCCGACGCATTCATAGCATACTCCCTGTGTGGGAAGCACGATACAACGGTGAACCCTTTTCTGTATAGCCACGATTGCGGCAGCCAGTCTGGCCAAGGAATTGCCGTGTGCCCTCACGATACTGATATCACTCGGAACATCAATCAGTTCATCCCACGTATCAAGAGAGGACCACTGCGGCTCGCACTTGTTGTCGTGCTTACAGCAACGTGCCGGCTTCCATCGGGCAAGGCGCGTGCCATCCAGACCCTCCAAAATGTCTAGGTCCGCGACCCATGCCTTGCCATTGTAAACAGACACCACCGCCTCCATATATTGGGCCTCCACGTCCTGATGCCCGTATTTGGCGGCAGCATTGTGGATAGGCTGTTCGTACCCGGTGAAGGAGAGATGCAAACTTGTCTCCTGAAAATAGTCCGCACAAGTCGAGTCGAACTGCGCGTGGTTGATGACCTTCCACTTCTCGATCTCAGGCTTGGACATGCGTGGGTCTGACGGCGGGATAAGCACCGTCACCCCGGCTCGGCCGACATTGCCCACGATGCGGGTCAGCTCGAAGTCCGCACAGCGCTCGTACGGGTCGCAGAGGATGGCGGAGCATGTATAGATAGAGTTACCGATCGAGACTGCGAAGACTTCGTCAATGTTGCAGCTGATTATGTTTGGTGTCCCTGTGTGAAAAGCCGACACGCATGCGAGGGACTCCGCGCGGTTGAGGCTGAAAGATTCGAAGATGTTGGCAGGAAATCTCTGCAGAGCAGAAGGCGAGTTTTGCATCGACCTTGAGTCGTAGAGTGGGCTTCCAATCATGCGCAAAGCCACCGGCGCCCCTGGTAGGAGTTTGTAGAGTCTTGATGCTGCGCCTAGAAACTTCATGGAAAAGAGAAATGAACCAGTCGTCTTGAGCCCCTTCACAGAATCCAGCCGGGATCCTCTTGACCCAAGAAAGGGATTCGATGTTTTTATGGTCTTATCTGTTGTTGTGTCAAACAGCTTTAGCAAAAAGGGCATTATCTTCGTGCTATCCACAAAGCGACTGTCCAGAAGTTTCAGCAATTCCGAGACAGATAGTGTTGAAGGACCAGTAGTCCGATTGTCGTCATTTCCAGCCGAATCATGAAGAACCAGCAGAGCAGTATCGTCAACTGTCCCGAAGACACGTTTAAAACGACAAATCCTGTCTGGAAAATCGTCGTGAGCTTGGTCAAGACGGAGTAGTCCCTCCTTCCAGGATAGAACTTCCTTCGAGCTCCCAGGCAGCTTGTTCTCCTCAGGGGTCTGGGGGTCACTGCGAGGAATGGCTCCATCAATGACCTTATCTTCCTTGATAGGTGAGTCGGCTGCTTTGCTGTCGAGATATATTGGCGGGTTGCGCCATGTGAGACACTGGTCCTCGTATTCCACCCTGACATCCTCGGGGTCGTATTGCAGACACAGCTCTCCTTGCCGATCTACATGCTGCCGCGGTAGATTTGCGTCGGATATGTTTGAGCAGTGCCCACATGTATTGTTGATGGAAGCTTCGCTGGTGCAATTGCAACACTTGCCTCGCTGTGCCAACTTTGAAGTCCAACGGACGTGACCAAGGGTGACCAGTTGCTCGCCGTCAAAGCCCCGCTTCAGTGACGGTATCTTGCACGGAGCTGCGGTCGCGTATTCCATGGTCTCATCGTGACTTCGTTTGCAGCTGATAAGTGGTCGAAAGCATCCAAGATTGCGTCCATCGGCCAAGAGTCTCAGAGCCTCATATTTGATTGAAGACTCGTCGCGCAGAAGAGAAAACATCATTGAAGAATTGGACAAGGAAAAAAAAGGCGGTGGTGGCGTTCCCAGCAGCGGA
Source organism: Cryphonectria carpinicola (assembly GCA_014849955.1). Classification (NCBI taxonomy): domain Eukaryota; kingdom Fungi; phylum Ascomycota; class Sordariomycetes; order Diaporthales; family Cryphonectriaceae; genus Cryphonectria; species Cryphonectria carpinicola. The sequence goes on along the minus strand of JACWRQ010000096.1, from coordinate 13,513 downwards.
GAGCGTGTGCGGATGCCTAGGGATACAAGTCTCTTTGCCCTTGGGAGCTCGTCAGGATCGCCTTCGGTCAAGAGTCGAGATGCTGACACCAAAATACGCATCCAATTATTGGGAATCGTCATGAATTTCTGGGCAAGCTTTTGTTCTGTTGCCGCTTTCTGTAAGAGTTCCCATAGTTCAACAATGACACGGGCTGCGTCCATATATTCGAACCTTGGGTTGAACGAGTCTTCCGCCCAGGAACCTAACAAGTTACCAAGGACTATCAAGGTGAAGTCGTCAAAAGACACCTTGGACTCGTCTATAGAGCTGACGGTCGAGACAACTGGCTCACCATAGAATTTGAGGCGGCCAAGGGATAAAGACCAGTAAATACCACGTGAATCCTCGGCATCGTGATATTCAAGGCCAGTGGTAACATGGCCGCCTTGTGGAATGAGCTGATCGCCGAAATAGACGCACTCCGCGTGGGCACTGAACTTCTCAACATCAGGATAAAGGTGCCAGGCCGACATAGCAATCAGCACTGCTCCATCGACAAGTTGCGGCATACCCTGCATAAGTCTACCCATTGCCGACATTGCATTGCCCCAGGCCCGTATGACGCTTTTGTAAACATCGGTGCTGTTGTCGACAGGCAGGTCGATGCCCTGCAGAATACCGTCCATTTTCTTATGCTCAACTTCTCTGACCTTGTCCGCAAAGGAGATCCAGGAACGCGCACTCGCATCCCATTCGGCCAGATCCTTTCGGGTGACCTCCTGCTGGGCTGCAGCCATCTGCAGAATATGCGACGGCTCGCTGCCGTCGCACTGCTCTGCGATCTGCCTCTTTCGGGCGTCGACAAGCTCTGCCCAGATCGAGGTTGCCTCGGAGGAGCCCCACAGGCGTGCCAGCATACATGCCAACAAGTTGACTGCCATGGCCGACTTGCCTGATGTAGCCGCTGCCCAGATGCTTGTGCCATCGGCACCCGCCTGGCCTTGAAAGATTCCGTATCTTCTCCTCTTCTCTGAGCTAATGGCCCCGGATTTGGAAATTTCCGAGACGCGCGTGCCATAAGCGACGTAGAGCTGGTCCGGGATCGTCACGACCTGCTCAAACAAGGCCCCAAGCTTGCGCGCTGTTCTGTGAGCTGCACCGGTCTCTGCAGCAGTCCGACGCCCAGCAGATAATGTGTTGCCTAATGGCTGGAATTGCGTGGGCGCTTCGATTTTGAAGAGGGAGAAGTCGAAGTTCAGGTTGGCTAGAGCAAGAGTATTGTCGTTCTTCGCAGTCAAGGCGGAGAGCCCAATATTGCCCAGATTCGTCATTTCTGAAGATGAAATCCACAAATGTTTCCCGGGCAAGTGTAAGTGTTGGAGTGATTAAGTTACACTGGCTCAAAAGCATAGAGAAGAAGCCCCGCACCCCCGAAAACAATTCTGCAGAGATTTATTGAGGCTCCCTTGGGGTGTCCTTCAATGATCACCTTGCCTGCATCTAAGCCCCATTGCTATTAACAAGTTTCTCCAGTGAAATGTGATATTTGGCTTTGTGGCTGCAGAACACCCTTGTATAGCTTATTTCAATCTGCAAGTCTTCAGCATAGCCCCGGCTACGTGGCAGAGAATGATAGGTAAGGCATTTTCAGGTCATTCATCACCATGAAATGTAATTAATCCTCTAACATGATGCCAACCTCCACAAGCTTGCGATCACTTATAGGAGAGCATGAAAGGAGGATGGCCTCCCCAGTGCTAACCGCATGACATATGTGTGGTCTGGATGTCGAGATTCATTGTAATGTACTTTGAAGTGAGCAGGCTGAATGTCTTGCACAACAGACATACAAGGACTACAATAAGGATGAGAATTGGCATGGCAATTAACATTAATTCTGATCAAATAATAATATACTTAGAAGCCTAACGCTGATATATATAAAAGATAACTTTCTTGTACAAAAAGCAGGTTTTGCCCTTCCTTGCCCCCCACCTTTGTTTCTCTCCCCCCCCCTCTCCACTTTCTTTATTTTTAAAGAAAAAAGAGAAATAATACTGTCTGGGATTGAGATTCATTAGAGCTTGTGTATATAGCAGGGACCTGTCTAAAGGGAGAGCACCCTTAAGATCTCATGACCGCTATACATATTTTGTGCAGTAATTAGATGAAAGCCTCAGGACGGGAGTCATCAGCATCAACTCTTCTTCGCACGTATCTCAAGGGCAGTTTCAATGTTAGTGTCAACATGTACTATCGTCATCACTGCAAGTCACTATCCCCAATTAAGGACGATGATCATGCAATTTTGATTTTTTCTTCTGGTCCACTTGCGCCATTGCCCTTGCTAGATGAACCTATGCTCAACTATGCTTTTGCAGCGTGCCCTACCAATCTGTCGCTGCTTGCTGTGTATGGGACCGCACCCTGCCGCACCGCACCGTTCGAAGGCAGAGAAGGAAGACAAAATTAGTCATGTTAAACTACACCATACAACGCCTCTGTATGCAGCACTACCCCCCATCACCGGCCATTCACATTCTGCATGCGCGAGATCTCAGCCTGGTACCGGATCTTGAAACCGTTCGTCAGAGCCTTCATGTCCGGATACTGAGCCTTGAGGAACTCGTAGCCGTTGGGCACAACGCGCACCGGCCAGCCCATGACTCGTGAAGTACGGTTGGCCTTGAAGCAGAGCCAGAAGTACCCAGCATGCTTGCTATCAATGCAGAAGGCGTAGCTGGATCGGTTGGGGTTGGCGTCCATGTAGGTGGTGAGCCATCTCTCTGTAAAGGATCTGGTTAGCTTGCCGGGTGGGAATATTGATTTAGACGCTGCTGAGTGGCACGCGAGACTTACCCAACTCGTTGCGCGAGCCCTTCTGGAACTTCTCGTGCTGCATCATCTCCGCAACCTTGCGTGCCATGGCCTTGACGTGCTCGACAATCAACTCATCCAGATCTGTGTAGTTGAACTTGCCGACCCTGAGCAGGCGACCAACCGAGAACTCGTTCTCCTTCTGCAGCTCGAGCACATCGACGTGCTGGTAGACGCCATCCGCAACCTTCCAAGTGATAGCCAGATGATCATTGCCCTTCGATGATGGTCTGATGATGACTTCTCCGGACGATTGTGATCCGAGGTACTCCTCGGCCTGCGTCGAGTTGAATGGTTTAAAGAGAGGGTGGTTGATGACACGCTGCGTGCGACCTGTCGTGCTGTCCTTCTCCTTGAGCTCTTCCCTGTCGTGCCTCTCCCGGTCAAAGTCCCAATTGCGGTCATCGTGATCCATGCGCTTCCTGTAGGGCACACGCAGGGCGTCCTCCCGAACGGACAACTTTGCGATGAAGGCCTTGCGGTCAACGTGAAGGAGCTTGGCCTGGACAGTCTGTCCGACAGAGAGGACATCCTTGACGGAAGCCGAACGGTACGAGACCTCGTCTGCTTCGATACGGCCCTCGATGCCGCAGTCGAGCCTGACAATGGCAAAGTCATCCTTCACCACGCGCACATTGACGGGAATAATCATGCCTTCCGCGAGGGAATCTTTCGTCTCGCCCGTGAACATGGTGAAAATATCTTCGGTGCTCAGCGGCAAGAAGGGGCGTCGCAGTTCTTCGTACGGAGCCTGGAGCTCTGCTCGGATGGTCTCGAGCGTGGCGCGCTTGCGCTGGCTGTATTGTTGTTCCAGTTGTTCCGCGTACTCTTCTAGCACGAGCTCGTTCACCTTGTCCTGCTCGTCATCCCGGAAGAGCTTGCGGACCACTGCGCCTGGTCCGTTCTCATCCGTCTCGGCCTTGACATCTTCCTCGTCCAGCTCAAGCGCGTCAGCCGCCATCTTGCGACCAAGCTCGTAATCTTCAGGGTGGACTCGAGTATTGTCCAGGGGCTCCGTCTGGGGATTTGTCGCATCGTATTCGATGTAGAGGAAACTGGCACAGTTGTCCCAGACCTTGACGCCAACCACAGGCAGTTTGTTGTTGTCAGGGTCACCCACGAGTTCATCCCGCCTGATGACAGAGCCGCCGTTCAAGTTGATACCTTTGATGACAGCCTGCGCTTTGCGAGGACCCAGGCCGGAGACATAAGGCAGAAGGTTTGCAACATAGGGATTGCTGACCGCCTCGTTGATGTCGACACCGCAGAGATTGACTAGATCGACCATGGCAGTCTCGAGATATTTTCTCAGCTTGTCCTCTGGCAACAGGCTCTGGCAGGGGTGGAACAACAGGGAGACAATGTCCTTGCCGAGCGCTGCATACTCCTTCAGAGGGTCCTGCAGATACTTCGCAAGTGCCACACAGTACCGGGTAAGAGGGGTGAGAGTAGGATGCTCGGCCTTGCCTCTGGGGCTGTCCTTGTAGAGCCGGGCAACTTCGTCATTGACGACCAGGACCTCAAGCAGATCTGTTCGTAACTCGTTGGTTTCAGGGTCATCATAGGATGGTCCCATGATCCCCTTTTCGTTGACGAGATTCTCCAGATCCTTGACGAGCTTGTTCGAGTCGGAACAGAATCCGCTGACAGCGATGACATCGGGTTGCCGCCGGTTGACCAGGTCGGTGAATTCTTCGCGGGCTTGCTCATCCCGAGCTAGGTTTCCCAGTTGACCGCTCTCGATGACCCGGCCATCCTCCTCGACCCAGGCAAAGGAGATATTCTCTCTGCCGGGGTCCGTCATGCCGTTCGAAAATGCAAGTACGCGGGCGGCCGTGCCGAGCACCATTCCCTTTGGCTTGTACGGAGCTTGGTCGAGCTTTTTCGAGAACTCCTCGCGGCAGTGCTTGAGGATGGATTCCTGACATTGTGTCCGCATCGCATCCTTGACCGCCTTGACCATTGTCTTGTCCAGCTTCGTCAGTGCGAGCTCGAGTACCTTCGAACGTTCCTCGTTCCAGGCGTCTGCCTTGTTACTGTAGTTGTCCGAAGTGAAGTCCGCAAAGAATTGCTTCTTGAACCGCGAAACATCTCTGAGGCTGATCTTGACTTCGAGGAGGCCCTCCTCTTCGGCCTTCAGCATCTTGAGGAAGATCTCTGGCCTCTGCGCGAGGTCCGCCAACGATTGGTTCTGAAGGTATTTGACCTCATAGTAAGGATGCGACTCTTCGATTTTGCGCATGCCTTTGCTCGTCCGTTGACAGTCCACAACGCAGGTCATGAAGTATGTAGCCCGCATTGCCTTGCGCAGGCGGGGGCTCGTGAACAGTTCTTCGGCATAAAGCTGCCGGGCAGCACTGATGACAGAGTCGCCGGTGAGGAACTCGCCGTCGGTCAGATTATCGGCCAGATCGATTGGATAATCGGATGGGTCGTCGGCCACGATTCTCTGCACGTTCGATTGCGCATTGACTCGATTCGTGACCACCTGTTCCGGGGACAAGCCATATGCTTGGAAGAAGTTGTAGGCCTTGCTCCTTCTGACCCTATCAAAGATAGCAGATCTCGCACCAGGGCGTTTCACCTCTCTGGTCGTGCCATCTGTGGTCGCGTCCTTCAGTTGGGCGGAATATTTGAAATTGACGTAGTCGAGTAGATCCTGGAGCTCGTCCATCTCCCTCGCCTGAGGGATGAGCTCCTCGAGCATCTGGTCCTCAACGCCTATGCTCCGGAGTGTGGCGGCTAGCTTCTCCACCGCTGACCTCTTCTCTATGAAGCCACGGAATTTGATGTCGAGTTCCACGATGCGCCAGAGATCGTCCTGGTTCAGCAGCTTCTCGGCCTTGACCTCGTACTCGGACTCATTCGAGTCGAGATCACGCCGATCGAAGTGCGGGTTCTTCATCTTCCTGGCGTGGATAAGGTAGTCCTTGCGGTGCTGGAACACATAGGGAACCTCAACGTAGTCAACCACGAAGAACTCGAGGACCTTGTTCACCGCCTTCGAGAAGGGTCCCTCGAGCGAAGACTCCATGGCAAACTTCCTGGCCTCCCACATCTGGTTTGCGATCCACTTGGTCTCTTCCTTGAGGTCGGGCGTGACTTGTGATTTCTTGAAAGGTCGGCGGTCAAGCTGGAAGCGCTCAGGCTCGTCCGTGACGCGAATGTCGTTGTCGGCCTCGGTCAACAGCTTTTCGGACAGTTGTGACGGCTCGAAGACATCCTTCAGCTCCAAAGGCTGCTCCTCCTTGCCCGCCTCTTCGTCCTCTTCCTTGTATAGAGCCCATTCGTAGTCCTCGCCGTTGCCGAAGATGGCCTCCATATCCTCGAGTGTCTCCTTGTCAAGGCCAGTGGCGTCGATGACGCTGCCCACGGCAAGTCGGTCACGGCCCCGGGCGACCTCCATGTCTTCTTGCTGCCTGAGACGCTCGTCTTCGTCGTCGTAGTCCTCCTCAATGAAGTCATCGAACTCGTCGGCAGCGGCTCGGGTGTGGCTAGGGCGGGAGTAGTGGCGGTCATCATCGGCAGCGTCTTCGTCTTCGGAGAACATGTTGGCGAGACCGTCCCGTTTGCGCAGGTCGTCTTTATCTCCATGGCCGCGCTTGAGGCGCTTGTACTGCGACTGAGAAGAGGATTAACACGTGGCACAGAGGTGTAAAAGACTGGGAGATGGGGATGGTCACGTACCTGAGCGGCTTCTCTGCGCTCGAAGTCGGGGTTCGCTTCGCCGATCAGGTCGAGATCCTCGTCGTCAAGAACCTCTTCCTGTTCGCGCTCCGCGCGCCTCCGCTTCTTGCGCCTGCGCCGTTCGCGCTCGTCCGAGTCTTCGGCATCGTCTTCTTCATCCTCGTCGACGATGAAGCCTTCGCGGATCTGTAGCAGTCGGAGTCAGCTGGGGAGCTCAGATGCGCGTGGGCGCGACCAGGAGCGTCTGCGTGACTTACCTTGCGCGCCTCCTCCTCATCATCGTCATCTTCATCCTCCTCACTGGAATCATCCAGCGCAGGGTCCCGTTGACGGCGGCGGGGGGCGGCACTGCCGCCATCATCATCTCCAGCAAAGGACTCATCATCCTCCTCGTCGTCGAGCTCAGCATGGTCGTCGATCAGGTCTCGCATTGAGGCGCTCATGATGGCGGTGGATGCGCTTAGGGCGCGATTGTGATCCTTCTTCTATCGACGGAGCTGAAGCTACTCGTTGGTACTTTCCGTATCTGGACAAAGCGATGGTCGTGTTGGATGGTTGGGTTTGCCACGCTCCGTGCGTCGAGAGATGATGGACAGGTCGGGGTTTCGCGAGAGAGTCGAGGACTTATGTATGCCAGCGAGAAGGCTCTGGCGCTGAGGTCCGCCTTGGGTGTGGGTTTTGGGGGGGGGGGGGCTTTGCAGCTGCTGTTAGCACTGGAGCAAGTTCGTCAAAGGCGGCGCGACAACCTTTTTGCCAGCCTCGTTTGCGACGCACGGGCCTCGAGAAGCCTCAGGGTTAGGGCTCAAATTGGGCTATCGCGTCTTGGTGGATGAGCTAAGCACACGCCGCGAAAACGTTACAAGCAGGAAGGGACTCCTGACTTCTCACAAATGGTAAGAAGAGTTCTATAAATTTACATTTCTGGATGGATTTGAGCCTGTGCCGTCACTCGCGAAACCCAGCCAGGCTGAAACAGGGTCTGCTACTGGTGACTCACTTGAAAAATCACGTCTGTCGATGTCGAGTGGTCACTGTAAAACAATGATGCATTAGAAAACTTCAGCGCTCGCCCACTGACCCATTTCATACTATGCTTGGCAGGCAGAATCACTCCCCGTCGAGGATCACTCAACAACCACCCCCCCCCCCCGCCTGCATACTTACTTACAGAAGAGGCCTGACAAATCGGGTGGTCTCATGAAACTGCTCTACTATGGTGTACCTGCAGAGTGCAGCTTGGGAGATCACATCTTGATTTACGCATTGAACATCGAGACTCATAGCATGTCTCGCGATGGCCATCCCAGGCACCACGCAAATACTCTTCCAAGTCCCGGACAGCTCTTCAGTCTGGCTGGAGGCTTACGTAAACAAGTTGCTTGGGTCACAATTCCTCCCAGTTCGAGTTTCATGATACTGGGAAGGACGCAGTTTATCCTCTTTACGCTATTCTCCTCCTAATTGTCAAGGATGGCATAGCTCGAGACGGTGAGCTCACCTCCGTGGAACGAGACAAACTCGAAAAGGGTTAGCCAAGCTATAGACAAGTTGGCTGGAAGAGTATTAAAGCCAGTGAATCAAGGGCTCTGTCCCGACAGCTCAAACGCGCCTTTACATGAGATTATGATTCTTCTTTGCATAGAGGGCTTAAGATTCCCGATATATAAGGAAACGGTAGACGTCAGTCTGTCCTCAGGATGCGGCCGGCCCTGCAGGTGAGGGTCCAACTTGCATGCTTCTGCTTGGCAAGCACACCACCCACCTCAACATTAAGAGACATGGAACCGAGAGGGTCAGATTAGTGCTTGTATTGGTGATGGTGTTGTTCAGGGAGGAAGTATATCACAATTAAGCGCTTAAAGCGGGTATTTGGATAGTCTGAGGGTAGCTGTTGTATCAACAGCCGGAGTACGCTGTAAGTATCTTGGGCGGGCGGGCCAGAATCAGAGGACAGCTTTGCAGAGGAATGAGCACTGCGCCTAGATACGAGACTGTGCTTCTGAAGACAGGTTTAAGCGCGCCGCCAATCCGTTCTCCAAGCCAGAAGCTTGGTCCTCTGATGGGTTGCTGAGACGGCACTCCATCACTGTATCTCCACTGTGTCGTCAATGATGCCACCTCTCACCCCTATTTTCCCTGGTCTAGGAGGAAGGGGAGGATGAGGGATCGTGTTCCAGAAACAAAGGGTGGGACGTATTGACATCGCGGCGACTGCCCGAGGGCAGACTACCGCCTCAGACCGCAGCTCAGTGTCGACACAGGTTTTGAACTATCATGAATGTCGTGGGCAAGCGGGGGGGGGGCGAGAAGAAACGGCCGGACGAGGCAGCCTAGCAAGAACGAATCGGATCATCGCGGGTGAATGTGCAGCATTTGCGTTGCAATGTCACTGTGATATAGCTAGTCTGTACTGTACAAAGTACTTGCTCAACCTGCGACCAGAGGCTTTTTAAGTTGTCATGCAGAAACGAAAGGGTTTGGTGACGGATCTGAGGGATCATAATCTTCCAACCCTTTCTCCCCCCCCCCCCTCTCTCCCTCTTCTCCGACCCCCGACGGTGAACCATCATAGGTTCAAAAAGGCTACCAATAGTGTTCGTTTGTCGTATTTCTGTCCTCAGACCTAGGTGGGTTCGTCAACTAGCTCCTCGTTTTTCTTTGGCACACAGGCTGGGGTTTCCGGCCGTGCCCTCGTTTTGGATTGGCCCCCACCACTGGTGCCGTAGACCAGTAAACCACCTCCAAGCGAAGGACCCCTGACCTGATCCAGCACGGTGTATCTTGGTCTTCCTGACCTTGACTCCGAAACCCCTTTCATCTTCTCAGCCTCCAGACCACAGTTCGTTGCTCTTCTTTCTTTGTCTTGTCTGTATGAGGAATTCCTGATCTTGTTTCTGTCTTCTTAACATGTGTCAGTACTCAATGTCCTGGAGGCAATAGTCTAGATCTTGCGTTCCCCAGCAGATCGCCTAACGCGTGTACGGGAACCCCAGTCATGCCCAGTAGAACTACTAGCGAAAAGCGTTACAGCGCCTGAGACCAACCCAGCTAGAGGAGACATCCGCCGCGGACCCTAGCGCCACGAACCACCTTCACCCCACCAGAGGTTATCGTTTGCGACCTCACCACCCACTCAACCTGACCACGCTTGGCGGCCCAACCTCGAAACCACTCCTCAGACACCTCTGCCCACGTCCGTCGTCCACCTCTCTCGGCGCCCTCGCAGCTCCTGCCCTCTGGTCTCCCCCTTCCATCGAGGACGCGCCCGAGTTGAAAAGTTCAAAGACCAGCAGCACTGAGTCTTTAAGGACGTTGAAGCGAAACACCAGTCGACACACCCGGCCGCCCCCTTCCTCCCAGACGAAAACGCTCGCCGTTGTTTCGGCCTCCACAACCCACGAGTCCCCATACCAGAGGCCTCGTGGTGATTTGATTTGAAGAAGACTGTCAAGGAGAGGCGCCGACCCTTACTCAGGTCATCGCAGGAGCAACGACGACACACATCTCACGATGGCTGACCCCTTTGCGCCGCGCTCCATGAAGCGCAAGAACGTCAAAGGCCTGGCCTTGACCCCCGCCGCTCCCAAGCCGCCACCGACCGCCGAGAACGCCAACTTCAGTCACTCGAGGAACAATCAGTCTGAAGACACTTCGGCACAGCTCGAGATCGGCATCGAGTTCAACCTCGACCTGCGCCCAGAGGATCTCGAGATTATCAAGGACCTTGGCTCGGGCAACGGCGGCACCGTGAGCAAAGTGAAGCACATCCCGACCAACACTACCATGGCCCGCAAGGTTAGCCGCTCTGATCCGCCTGGATCCGCTGCTTGGTTTTTCCTAACGTTATGCTAGGTCATTCACGTCGAGGCGAAGCGAGAGATGCGCAAGCGTATTGTCCGAGAACTTCAGATCATGCACAACTGCCACTGCGAGCACATCGTTACGTTCTACGGTGCCTTTCTCAACGACAACAACGACGTGATCATGTGTATGGAGTACATGGACGTTGGGTAAGATGATCCCTTTGTGTGCAGAAGCTTCCTGTGTGTACCATCCTGCTGACGACAGCTACAAAGATCTCTGGATCGCGTCTCCCGAGTTTTTGGCCCTGTCCGGGTCGACGTGTTGGGCAAGATTGCAGAAGCGACCCTCGGCGGCCTGACCTACCTTTACTACAAACACCACATCATGCACCGAGACATCAAACCCTCCAACATCCTCGTCAACTCGCGCGGCCATATCAAGCTCTGCGATTTTGGTGTGTCTGGAGAGCTGATCAACTCCGTCGCGGATACATTTGTGGGTACGTCCACGTACATGGCCCCGGAACGAATCCAGGGCGAGAAATACACGGTCAAGTCAGACGTCTGGAGCTTCGGCCTGTCCATCATGGAGCTTGCCATCGGAAAATTCCCCTTTGCCGCCAGCGAGCAGCTGTCGGACGCTGAGGCCGCCCCAGCTGGCATCCTTGACCTGCTCCAGCAGATTGTGCACGAGCCGGCGCCTAAGCTGCCCAAGAGCGACGCCTTCCCACAGATCCTGGAGGATATGATCCAGAAGTGTCTGTTGAAGACACCCGATGATCGGCCAACGCCGCAAGAGCTTTACGTATGTCACCTCTGCCAGATTCAGGCTCGGGCAGCGGCAGCCACTAACATAACACCATGACATAGGACCGCGACCCGTTCGTCCAGGCCGCCAAGAGGACACCGGTCGATTTGAGAGAATGGGCAGTCAGCCTGATGGAGAGGGACAACCGCAAATCTCATCTTGCTCCTCAGCTCTCACCAGGTACTCAGGAGCTCTTGAGGTCCAACAACTCTCCAGACGGCGCCGCAGAGGATCGTGCATTGGCGACACCCACGTCAGGTGAGATCCCCATCGTGGGTGCTTTACTCCAGTCACCTCGTGACCAATATAACAGCGCATCGAACCGATCACCGACGCGAAGCGACCGGGGGCCAGGGAGTAGCTCAGCTGGCCGACCAGGTGGACCGCCTGTTCATCCGGGACTTGGACCACGCGTAATCACGACGAACTCGATCCCGAAAATGGCCCCACCTCCACCCCCGCGTCCCGGACGGCACAGTCCCAATCTTTCCGCCGGCTCGAGCAGCGGCAGGCAGGCTACCTTTGCCTTGCCCGTACGCCCTGCTCCTGCCGGACCCCTTCCGAACCCACCGATGCGGAAGCAGACGCCGGACGAGACAACCAGTGGCAGGGGGGGCATGCGGCGGCAGGCGACCTTTGGTGCCTCGTCGGGGTCGATGGGTGCCCAGGGGATGGGTGGATATCCAGCAAACCAAGTAAGGCGCGAATAGGATCCGCTTTCCTTACTCTCATATCATCTGGACAACATCTCCCCGCGTCGCGAGAGAGAGTCTGTCATCCCCATCACCTACCCAAGTCTCCTTTCCAATTACCTGTACTCAACCCAGGACCAATCCGTCATATCTCTCTACTACCAAGTATCCTCGCTCTCCTCTCATGTGAGGACTGGTCCTTTTGAAAGAGATCTTACTACTGCAGCCAGCTCTCCATTCTCGTCACCTCTAGCATCGCCTCGGAGTACTCGGCCCTGAACTCAGCAGCTCTAGCGAAGTGCATGTTCGATGTTGGCAGTGTTTTATAACAGACTGTCGGCGTGTGGGATGGAGGGTGCCCTCTGCTCGTTCTTCTATTTTCCTTTCTCTTTCTCTCTTTCGTTTTCGTGTGGAAGGCATTTGAATGGTTGTGCAAGGTTTCATCTTTGTTCAGGAACGACCGGAAACATCTCAAGCACCTTTGTTAGGGGCCAGCGAGCATAAGCAAGATTTGTTGGACAGATGCATTGCCGTCTAGGATAGCAATATCAGATCCGTTGAGACGCAGAGTATGCGAGCCTCAATATTCTAGGGGTTATCAAACGGTCTACACTAGACGGAGGGTAAATAATACGGTTGTTTGGTTGAGAGCTCCCTTCTGTGTCGCGGGTCTATGGAACGGTCACACTCTATACCTGTTTCAACTTGAAGCCCGGAGGCTTGCCGGTCGATGTAATGCCTTGCTGAAGCGTCTATGGCGTCTTCAAATCTCTCGTCCCTTGAACCCCTCTTCTAAGATTTCAATCAGCTCATCCAGCCGCGAAATCACCACATCTGTGTGCTCGTGTTCCGCGAGGTGTTCATTGGCGGGGTTAACAAGCAGCACCGTCGCAGCGCCAGATCTCCGACCAGCCGTGATATCATCGATCGAGTCGCCAACCATAATGAGCCCGCTCGCATCAACCTCTCCTGCCACACCATTCCTGCCGCTCGACACACCCTCGCTGTACTTCTTCCCCTGCTCGTCTACATGAATCCTCTCCCCGTCCACCACCGCCGTCTCTCCACCCGATGGCCCCTCCTCACCGTCGGCAGACGGCCTGGTGAGCCCCCAGCTCGACGCGATGTGCAGGATACCGGCAGGGTCCGGCTTCGGCGGTCTGAACTCGCGCGTGACGATCGGGTGGAAGGCCTCGACCTCGGACAGGAACTTGGTGAGCAGGTGGTTCACGGGGGTGTCGAAGTTGCGGGTGCAGATGCCCTTCGGGATGGCGCGGGCGTCGAGGTAGGTCATGAGCTGGACGAGGCCCGGCTGGGGCTTCTGGGAGGCCATGGCTGTGCGTTCAATGTCGCGGATGGCCTCCATCGCCTGCTCGCGGGCCTCGGGGGTCGGGAGCGAGTAGACGTGCTCCAAGATGTCGGTCTGCTTAGTAATATTGAGAGCCTTGCGCATCTCGGAAAACATGTAGTTTTGTGGTTGGCTGTAGGTGCGTGGGTAGGTGGGTGGGTGGTCAATTCACGTGTTGGTCAAACCGTTGCATTTCTGAACTTCAAACAAAAAAAAAAAACAAAAAAAAAGAAGAAGAAGAAGAAAGAGAGAAAGAGAGAGAAGAGGACAAATTAGAAACAAGATGGGAATGGAGATGGAGATAGAGGAAAAAAAG
>JACWRQ010000095.1:78828-103816 GCA_014849955.1 Cryphonectria carpinicola | reverse complement strand
TTCCTAGGATCTAATATTTAGTATTAAATTATATAGCCTAGGATTATTGCTTTTCTTTATCTATTAGATTAAAGATTTGCTATAGGCTTTATTCTAACTCTGCTATAATATGATTATAGTTGAGAGTTTCTGATAATTTTATTTCCTAATTATTAGTTGGTTATTTAGCTAATTATTATTTTTGTAAATATTCTCTGAATATTTGTTCTATAATATTTAAGATATCTATATTATTATTGCTAGATGCTTATTTATAATATAATTCTGTTTTCCTATATTGCTTAAGAAACTATCTTAATGCTTTTTTCTTGCTAAGATATAATATATATTGATTATTATAATAGGCTATCTAAGATAATTAGTAATAATCGAAATTTATCACTTACTCTGAGTTTTGATTAGGATTAGAGTAGTTTGGATACTATAGATAATTAGCATAATATTTGCAGATTACTTTGGATATATAGTAGATCTAGCACTTGATATCTATATAAATGCACTAGTTTATATATTATATGAGAATATTGATTTATTATTCTATTATATTTACCTATTGTTTTTCTAGGATAGATTGCTACTATAGCTTCCTAAGATATTAGCATTTTTGTATAAAGTAGCTATATTTTCTGCAATTAAAGCATTTGATATTGCTATTTATTTATTATTATTTATATTAATAAATTGCATTAATTTTTATTAGCTCTGCATATATTATTCTATTATAAGCTATATTAGAGTATCTCTAATTATTAGATCCTTTATTATGCTAGTATTTCTTTCCTATATTAGATTAGATATATATAATTCAGAGAATATAAGCTTTCCTTTATTTTTCCAATCTATATTTATATTATCTATTATTAATCTTTGTAGCAAATGCAATAAAATCTACTAGTTTTATAGATTATTCTGCATATATAAGATTATCTTTAATTTTATCTTTGAATTTATTATAATATTAGGCAATAAGAGCTGCATTATCCTATTATAAATATAAGAAAGCTTTTCAGAATTCTATAATATATTTGACTACGAATTTAGTTTGCTTAAGCTTGAGAAGCTTTTATTTAGCTTTATATTATTTATCTATATTACTAAAAGTATCTTTAAATGCTTATTTGAGATTATCGAAATCTTCGAAGATATGCTTAATATTCTTATTCTATTTAGGCTTATTATACTTGAAGTAGTTTCTAAGAGTAGATTTAAATTAAGTGAATATATCTTCTTTAAGTTTAGTTTTAGCAAAGATAATCTTATTAGCTTCCTTTGGGAATTTCTTTTCTTTATAGTAGAAATAGGCTTTATATTAGATTAAGAAAGCCTAGAGAGTGTAATATTCTCTATTATAGAGCATAAAGGCTTTCATTTTATAGTGAAACTCTTTGCTATTTAACTTCTATTCCTTAAATTCCTTAATATATTTTGTAAATATTTCAATTTGGTTAGTAAGATTAATAGTATTACTACTAATAAATTCAGTTAGGGTTTGAGAAGCTATTATATTTCTATATTATTCAAAGGATATATACTAAATTATTTCTAAATAAAAATTATCAAAATATAATAAGCACTATAATAATCCTGAGATTCCTAAATACTAATTAGATTTATATTAATAAGAGCAATATTAAAATATAAATCTTTGAATATAGAAATATATAAATTCTAATAAGAGTGCAAATATTCACTGCCTTTGAAGCTATTCAAATATATAATAAATGAATACTTAGATTGATAATTGAAAAGCTATATACAATAATCTATCTAATAGTAGTGAATATATCCTTATATATCCAGCTTTTCAATATAGGTAGCTTTATTGCTTAAGCTGGCTTATCCTAGCTTACTATTGCTCAGGCTAGCTTATCCCAGCTCATTATTGCTCATTAAGTTTCAATAAGCTCTTCTGATTAGCTAGTTATTCCTTAGATAATCTGATCCCTTTGTGGTAGGCGGTGTGGTTTATGGGGGATAGGTGATCTGGTATCTTCCCCTGTTGAGGGGGGCTGGTTCCGTGACCTGCACATTGGATGGGTCATAACAGTGTATATTGCACAAGATTCGCAAACCAATATGCTCATTATTACCTGTGGCTACTAGCTAATAGAAATATAGTTTAGCAGGTATTGAATATCCCAAGGTTGTCATAATTAATAAGATATAGTGTCGCGAGCTGGGACATCACATTCAGGAGCTGGGCTTATCTCATTGGCTCACCTGGACCCATAAGCTTCAATGCTCGGTTTATATAACAGCATTGCTCTATTCACCGTTTTTCCTTCTCTTTCCTATTCAGAAGATAGTCCAAATGTATATACGTTTGTGCTCACCAACGCTCGCCCTGCTCGTGTCATATAGCTAAAAGCAAACTGATAGCAGAGCAGATATTACTATATACTTATTATATTTTTGTAGCTATTGTTTCAGAATAGTTTAGTATTATTTCCTTAAGTAATTTACAGTATAATGTTATAGTCACTAGTATAGTAGACTTCAGAACATAGAATATAGATAGATCCGAAGATTAGGTAGTTGAAAGAAATACCACTTCTTTTTGTTTTTCCCGGAGGCACTGATGGCCTACATGGTCAAGAATCCGGGGCAGCTGCCGGGGCGGGACAGTCTCAAGGCCGGTGACATTGGCAAGCACCGCAAGGAGATGTCAGAGATCATGCACAGGGCGTGGCGGAGCTGTATCTAGGCCGGGAATGGCACAGGCCAGCGGCTGACGGCATTCGATGTGCCGGACCCCAAAGATTTGTTCCTTGCGGACGCGATTATTGCGAACCCACCATCGATGGGTCATATTCACTGCGCTGAGAAGCTTACTATCCCTCTGCACATAATCTTCACGATGCCATGGTCTCCGACACAGACGGTCCACCACCCGCTTGCCGCTATGCAGTATGAAAACACTGACACAAAGGTGGCCAACTATCTTTCATTTATGCTTATGGAGCTGTTGACGTGGCAGGGGTGAGTCTCGCCCTCTTCTCTGCACAGGAATGCCTACTCACAGTCTAGTCTAGGCGATGTGATCAATGACTTTCCAGTCAAGACCCTCAAGCCTGATGCTATCAGCCCACTCTGGGGCCACCGGCTGCTCAGCCGCCTGCGCGTACCTTACACCTACCTGTGGTCGGAATTCCCTCATCACCAAGCCATCCGACTGGAATTCCAGGATCAATATCGCCGGCTTCTCCTTCCTACCCCTCGGCGGCTTCTACTCCCCACCCCAGGACCTCATTGCCTTCCTCGAGGGGATTCCACCTCTCATCTACATCGGATCTGGCCTCGTCGTGATCGAAGACCCGGAAAGCCTCACGGAGCTGCTCATAGAAGCCACCAAATTCGCCAAGGTGCGCGCCATCATCTCCAAGGGTTGGGGCGGCATCGGCGCCCACGAGGTTCGGGGCACAATTCACCTAATAGGCAACTGCCTACACGACTAGCTCTTCCAGCGCGTCTCTGCCGATGTCCACTACGGCGGTGCAGGTACCACTGCAGCCGGTATTACCGCTGGTAAACCCACCTCGTCGTGCCCTTCTTTGGTGACCAGCTCTTTTGGGGCTGGATAATCGCCCGCGCTAGTGCCGGGCCCGATTCTGTCGTCTTTCGTCAGATCACAGCCGAGTCGCTAGCCGAGAGCATCGCCTTCGCGCTCAAGCCCGAGACGAAGATCGCGGTGCAGAAAATAGCCGCCGAAATCGCTCAGAAAGATAGCTCGAGTAGCGCTGCTCGCAGCTTACATATGTATGTCGAGAAAATTCGAAAAAGAGTGACTCTCTTATATTTGAGTAGCTCCCGGATTCACCTGCACCCCATGTCCTAAGGTGAACCACACTGGCCACCACATCAGTAAGAGCTAGCTTTAATAAGAAGCTAAGAATGCAAATTATAGTCTATTCCAATATCAAGTCGATACTTTGCCTTATTCTATGCTCTTGACAAGGTACTTTGTAAATAGAGCAGAGTCTTTATCTCTCATTTCCTGGTTTCTCTTCTTCTGCCCTCGCTCTTGCGATCAATATCAGGAGATAGGAAATGAGAAATGGAAAATGAGAAATAGAGATAACTTCTGGCTTTACAAGATACTAAAAGGAAAAAAGGGGAAGGGGAGAGAGAAGAGCAGCCTGCTGGTAATAAAAGGATATAAAAAGAAAAATGGTCCCGGAGAGGATCGAACTCGCGACCTTCGCATCACATCATACTCCCAATCTCAGGGGGTATTAGTACGACGCTCTAACCAGCTGAGCTACGGGACCAGTTGGTTTGTTGTTGCGACAACCTCTCCCTGGGCATTCATATTGAGAATTGAGCATGTGCTGTTACTAGGCTGCGCTGTGCTGTGCCTGTAAAACTAGTGTGTGGGAGTGGTGTCCAGGGTTGTAGCAGCATGGGACAAGCCCGAGGTTGGACAGGCCTGACAGCATAGGCTGATTCTCACCCCGAAGGGATTTGGCTGACTCTGGCCCCCAAAGCAAGTAACAGCAAAAATCTTGACTTGCTGTTGTGCAGGAAGGATGGATGCAACAGTCGCATCATCTTGGACTATAGACTATAATACATAGGAGGCAAACAGCTAGCTAGCTACCCCGCAGCACACATGACCTCATTGGCCACTGTTTTCCGCTGCTTCAGGCGTTTTGATAGGATGTCAGGTCATCCCTAGAAGGGCCCTCCTCCTGCATGCTGTTCCTTCAGGGTCCAGCAGCAGCGGGACTGGCGGCTGGCCGGTGGCAACCTGCAGCACTAACGTGCCTACCTTCTTTTCATCATGCATAGTTGCCAGGGTGCTGGTGGTGTTAGTCGCAGTGAGCTTGGGGAGATAGCTATGGGGTTGTGTGGCATGAGGTTGCGTTGTTGTGGTGGATGAGCCCTTCTCCCCCCCTCCAACCTTTCTTTGTTGGGGTGACATGGGTCAAGCTTCTCTCTCAGGAGACCTGCTACCTATGCCCAAGTACCTATGAAAAACACATAAAACCAAGCAGAATCTCTGAAGCTCATTCTTCCAAACATCATCAATCTACCATCCTGCTCTTCCTACTCCTCCTCCTCCTACCACAAGGTCGCCCACACAGACATAGACACAGACACACACACATCCAACCTCACAACTTGATAATATCCCCAACTCTACACACACACACACACACACACACACACACACACACACACACACACACACAAAAACTGGCTCCCTCACACACCTCCCTACCGTTGCACACACGCACGCCTATCGCCACAACCACCTCACCATCACCAGCCCCAACCAACAACAACAATAACAACAATAACAACAACATGTCTACCACCCAGAACCCCTCCATTAACACCAGCCCCGACGCCGACCTCGCCGCCCGCCTCGCCGCCCCCGTGTCCCCCACCACAGAGAAGTCCGCCGCCGAGGCCATGCGCCGCACCTCAGAGTGGCACCCGCCCAGTTCCTCCTCCTACTCCGCGCCCCGCCCGCAGCGGACCTTCTCCTTCGACCGCGAGGACCACAAGCACGCCATGATGACCGCCAGCGGTACGCTCTCGGCCCGGGCGGCGCCTGGGGCGGGCGATGCTGCGGGGTTCAGTGAGAAGGGGACCACGGCCTAGGCTTTTTTCTTCTTTTTTTTTTCATGTCTTCTTCTCCACGTGAATAGGGTTGGAGAAGGAGAAAATCGCAAGTTCTTGGTGGCGACGACAGTTGTCCTTTTTTTTTTTTAAGAAAAAAAAATTATTTCTTGGTGATGTGCTGCGTGAGCTTGTGGGTCGGACGGTTTCTTGCTCCTGCTTGTACGATGTACGACAGACTGACAACCGGGTATTACAGACCTGGGAAAGGATGGTTTCTGGATGCATTGTTCACCTCACCTAATGTTGCTCTGTTGTTTGAGAGAGACGGGAGTCCTGAGCTGATTTCAGTCTGGTACTACTTGTTGTGCAAGTAGCGTGGTGGTAAAAGTTCAAAATGGATCCCAGATTGCAAGGCGCCTCATGATTCGAGGTATGCTTTTGTCTGTTTGAAGTATACGGCACGGTACCACTCATTCAGTATTCTGACGTGTTTCGTCTGCCACGGCTTTGAAGAATCATAAATTGAATTGGGATTGTCCGCCCTAGTCTGGTACACTATCCTGTGCTATCCTACTCCGGTTCCTGTACATGTGATCATGTTTGGTATATAGCGCTACTGTTGCAGAAAGTAAACTTGTGAAGATGTGAGAGTTGAGATCCTCGCCGCTATGTCCCTCGCAAGCCACGCCCTAGACGAGATAGGTGTTGCACGCAATTTTCTCCCAAACTCCTCTGCGTCAAGGAGTAGAGATTTCCCATTGTCGATAGTCGTACAGCGTTTCGTATTCTGATGAAATGGTGTTGTCGTTGTATCCTTCGTGGATAGTGAGGCTCTGTCAGTTCCTCCTCGTAATTACTGCGGGGCAGTCTCGCTCCGTGATGGAAGTTGCCTCTAGGGCAATCGAAAAGCAGTGCAGGCTTGCCTCTGGATGAGGTACAGCAAGCTTAGAAACCATGAGGCCCTGTGCCGTCCATGCCACCGGTCGTGAAATACTCGGACACGACGCCGAGACCGTAGCTGATACCAGCCACCCAAACACCACCCACGAGCAGTCTTTTGCCCAGGCTGGTCTTCTGTTTCTGGCCATCAGTCGCCTTATGCTTCGGGCCACTGTATACAGGCTCCTCACGCCGGAGATTGATGTTGTATTTGACGCGGGGTGATGGCGGCGGCGGCGGCAGGTTACCAGCCTCGTTGCTGGCCAAGTTGTCGTAATTGACGTACCCCGTAGGAGAGGCAAAGTTCGCGCTGGCCGGTGACATGGCTCTGGATCGACCTGTCATGTCGATTGGGTTGATGGGTGCCGACACAGGCGGAGGCTGGGCCTCCACAGATGAGGCCCCCAGTTTATCCTCTGCAAGTCTGTCTTTTGTCTGCCTGGTTGTTGACGGGCGCACCTTGCGGAAGATGAGCACGTCCCCGCTTCCCGAGACAATCTCGAATCCTTGTGCTTCAAGAGCGGCAAAGTGTGGAAAGAACTTTGTAGGGTGTGAAAGGCGAACAAGTGCATCGGCTGGCGACAAGGCAGATGCGAAATCCGGTACCAGCGACGTGGTCTCGGCCATATTGACTTTTTGCATGGTCGGGTCGTACGCTAGAATCTTGTACAGTGTAGGACCATCCGTTGAGCCGAAGCCGATGTTCTGGGAGGGGACGGCTGGCTCCTTGACCATGGAGGAGGTGGCCTCCTCCGAAGGGTCTTTGCTGGCAGCGGGCGAGTTCCCATATTGCTTGGACAGCGACGGTGTGGTGTCACTGCCACACTCAACGGCTGGAGTCTCAAGACCTTGGGGACCCTCGGGCTGGACATCATCATCATGATTGCTCGCCGAACTCCGACGAACCTGTCGGTCTAGAGCGGGCTGAATCTTGGAGGGCGAAGGACGACCAAATGCACCCTCCAACCCACCGTCCATGTTCTCGCTCTGAACCTGAGCCTCACTCGAATACGTCTCTGTGCTCTCAGTAGGCATTGAAGACAGGGTCTCTGTCCAAGACTTTTCAAACTCCTCGGGGAAGTCACGAACAAAGTTGCCCGTCATCTTGGTCGCTGACGCGCTGCCGTGTTGATTCTTGGCCCTTGCAGATTTGATAGCAAGGGCTGCCTCTCTGTCCTCAGCATCTGACATTCGCCCGTGCTCCTCCATCAGTGACTCCATCACATCGATACCTGGGGCTTTTGTCTTGTGCATGACTTCATACCCCAACTCGTCAGCGCTATCCACCCCCGTGGAAGCCATCCGTCCTGAGCCGTCATTGCCCACTCCAACAGTCTCAGCGGAGCCGGGTTTTCCATCAGACTCCAGATGTCCCGGCGGGGTGTACTGCTTGAATTCGCCCTGATCATATTTCCTCCTTAACTGTTCAACGGTCGTTTCTGCGAAGTCGTCGGGCTCTAGCTTTTCGATAAAGGACCGGTATCTGATATGTACCTCAGGCTTTGCGGAGACCTCAGTAGAGTTCGGAGGCTTGCCACTAGGTTCGTTGTGCCAACCCACCTGACGCTCATCCGGGGCGTTGAAGGGAGTCTCCCCGTCACTTCGCAAAGCAGCAACCTCGTCAGGGGGCGGTGCGTGGTGATCGGCACGACTAGGTTCAATATCCTCCTCAATCCGTTTCGAGAGTTCCTCGGCCAGCCAATGCTCGCCTTCATACTTGTTGAGATCCTCGCTTGGGGGGTTGAGATCCTCAAACTGCCCATGAGCCTTGTCCGCAGCTGTCTTGTACCTGTCAAGATCATCATGCTGCTGCTGCTGCTGCTGTGGAGAGAGCTCTTCAGCAGTAGACTCTAACCTTCCATCTAGGGCTAGGTACTGTAAGGGATTAGACCTCTGCAGGTCATTATCCTTTGGGGTTTCTTTGGGGAAGCTTTCAAGATTGGTAGTCTCGGCTTGGTCCACCATGGCTGGCTTGTCCTTGTGAAGTGGTGGGTCAGAAGTATAACCTGATTGTGGAATGGCCTCCTCATTCCACAACTTGGATCGAGTCTCCAAGATGTTCATATCATATAGTGGGCCCCTATTCTGCACGGTGGGATCTGACATGCCCGAGTTGTCCAGGGACACGTCGGAACCTTTTGCCCCAAGGCCGACCTCAGGTCTTCTGTCCTCGCGAGGTTCCTTCGCCGGGGTTCCATTGTATAGGGAGTCGGGGCCGCGGGTAAACCACGACTGGTAATCTTCCGAGGTCTTGACAGGAATGTTTCCTTCGCGTCTGGAGCTCTTGGGACTTGGACCTCTTGCGACTTTCCGGTTCGTGATGGGGTCGATGACGAAGTCTCCCTGCTCGATGGGCCTGCTGTGATCTGTCTGAGCAGTCGATCCAGTTTTTGGCGTCACTCCTCTGCGGCGCGATCCTCGGAACGGCTCCTCCTTCTCTCGGCCGAATATCAGATGATCCATCGCCCCGCGCTCGACATCCTCAATGTTCTGACCGGGACGTACCCCTTCCTTGTTCTCGGGTGTTCGCTGCTTATGGCGCTCGGCGTCGTTGCAGGACCGGGGCCCTGATTGCGTACCATGAGGATGCCAGTAAGTGTTGATCATGCGCTGTAAGGTATGTCGGGCGTCCTCGGCGAAAGGATGCTTCTCCCATGACAGCCGTCTGTTGATGTGTTCGGTGTATTTGTGCATCAAGATGCGCTGCCGTCGTCGTATCTCGCGCTGAAGGTCCTCGTCGACGTACTTGGACCACATGCCGAAGCGGAAGCCTCGGGACTGCTGCCGGTGCCAACTGCCAGCCACGCCGATGACCCGAGCGCTGGCAGCATGACTGGTGTGTAGGGACCTCGCCCGAGGGGTGAACTGAGAGGCGGTCGTCAACATTGTGAAGTCACAGCTGGTCGAGACAGGACCATGCTATGGTTGTTGTCCAGTCCGCCCAGTGAGACTGGGTGGAGGCTTTCAGCAGAGCTCGTATGGCCCGGGATAAGCGGGTTGATTGCGTATGAGGCGTTTTTGAGGAGGAGGAGGACAGACGGGCTGAGGCCGCCAGGTTCACGACTGGCACTCGTTGTGGGCAGGAGGGAGCTGTGCTTCCTTGCCAGCAATGAATAAGCAGTGAGTCAACCCCCTGCAGCAGTGCAAAGGGCGCGAATGTTGATGCAGGCTGCTGTAGCACACAGGTTTATGATAGGGAGAAGGGAGATAGATAATGGTTCTTCATATCGAGGCCCATGAGAACCCGAGAGGGTGTTGGAGAGGACAGAAGTAGAGCGGCTATAGTGGGAATGTAGAGGGGAGAGGGTTGGGGGCATACAGTCGAGAATGAGGGGTCGCTCGACATGGGGGGGCCCCCCAATGCCACGGGTGCGTACATGGCTTCTGAGAACGGACCGGCGGAACCAGCCTGACCACAGACTAGTAAATTGATACTGCTACCATGTACTTGATGTACTTTATATGTACCAGACATACCTCACTCACTACTCAAAATACTAGGCCTATATAGGGTGAAAGAAAAGAAGGAGAAGGAGAATGCCTTCTAGTCCTGAGTACTCGATACACTTTTATCGAACATCAATCTTTACGAGCCAGAGTACAATGCCCGGGTGCCAAAAACATCCCATGCTGCATTTGTCATCTTCAAGTCGAGTATCAGGTGGAGCCTAGCCGAACGCGGGGTAGCAGCGGTAGTGCCCACGACACCCCACCGACCTTTGAGAAGAGCACGCAAGGATAGGGGAGACAAAAGGCCCCGTCGCCCACTGAAGCGCCAAGCACCACTGCCAGGTTTCACTGTCGTCAGTGGTTGAACCCTTGTTGCGACAGCGGGACGATTCACTAATCCCTGAAGGGCGGGACTTGAACGACATCTCTTTCTTAACACCACACTCCAGTACTGGGTTGACGAAGACTCATGAGGACTCCAGAATCAAATATCTTTTTTTTTTTTTTTAACTAGCAGCCAAACACTGCGCCCATTCCGTAGCGCTGTAAGTACGAGCCTGTATGTGAAAGGACTGAAGCCTTGATTCAACATCCTCTCGGTCAACTATCCACAACGACCGCCGGAGCAATGTACATCTCGCGCCGACTTTTCTTTATTCCACTCACACAATCACTTATAAATATTACGGGTTCTCGGATTTCTCTCTTTTTTAACTCTCTGGCGTCTTCCCTTAGTTATAGCTTTCAATATTATAGCACAGCCATATCATCATTCTCTTCCGCCTTCATCCTTTTCGGTAACAGCTATCGTTGATTTCAAATGCACATCAGCCCGGGTGGGTGTCGACTTCCTAATTGAACCATTTCGTTCGTTGGTTCGTCTGGGTCTGTAAGGCTAGATTTGATGTGTTTTCACATGTAATATATCGCAACACCGTGGACAAGCGCCGCCGGGTCGACCTGACACGATACAGGTCCGCGTAGCAGGGACGAGAGATGTAAATGCAAACCTGACTGATGCCCGGGAAGAGGTGGTTTCCCGAAGAGGTAGCCCCTATGCCTCGTCGATAGTGAGTCCCAACTAGACCCCGGCAATAGACCTTGTGGGTGACGAGCGGCCTCCAACGTGAAGCTTTCTAGATCGCTCTCATGGCAGGAGGATCCTCTTTTCGACACATGTGACCATGACAGAGGGTAGCCATAGGAAAGTAAAGAGAAACCTATGTACCTTGTTTTGTCTTTAACGGATTCTTTGCTTCCGTTCGATCTACGTGGGGTTTTGAAAAGGCCTGACGGGGGCGTAATGGCGAGAGACAGCTCGGACAAAGAAGACAGTGCGAATCACGAGCAAGAGAAGAGAACAACAATAGGATATGGAGTGTAACTTTAAATGAGATGGCCGATTCTAAACCATATAGACGTACGTGTGTTCTGCTTCACTAACTTTTGTCATGATGTAGACATGTGGTCACGCTCAAGCTATAATCATCAGGGGAAGACCACATCACGAACTTCCCAGTGAAACAAAAATATCATGATGGTCGAATACAACCAACTCTCGTCGTCACGCAACTGACTCACCATGTATACATACTTCATATAGGACTA
This sequence comes from Cryphonectria carpinicola, assembly GCA_014849955.1. NCBI lineage: Eukaryota > Fungi > Ascomycota > Sordariomycetes > Diaporthales > Cryphonectriaceae > Cryphonectria > Cryphonectria carpinicola. Next base: position 92,251 of record JACWRQ010000095.1, on the reverse strand, counting down.
GGCGATTTGTGAAAGAGGGGCGCTGGATGTTGATATACCGATCAAATACCTGTTTACTCGCCCGCAGGAACAGCTATATCAACTTGGAAGAAAAACAAATCTCAAAAATACAGCAACTAGAAGAGTGCGAATTTAGTCAAACAAAATCAACAGCCCGGCCCGACAGAACTACCAACAATTTCGTTCATCAAGACAGACATACACAACTCCTTGATACTTACATGTACTAATTATACCAACACTTGGACACCCCTATAATCAATGTTGTGGATGCTGATATTGGGTCATGCAGCAGGATCAAACTTTAAGACTTCCAGTCGAGTCAAAGATAAATACAATGGCAGCCGGCATATGTCCCTGGTGTGGTCAGTCGACACAAAAGCCCGGTGTGGTCACCTGGGGAGATTGGACAAGATGCCCAAGGAACTGCATATACAACGATATCATAGGCGAAGTCCCGTGCGAAGCCTGCGATGGCATGCATGGACGGTTCATCATGGATGAGTACAAGAAAGACAAGTGGGTGAAGACATGGGTAACATGCTCGGTCTGCTCCGGTCTGGGATGTAACCCGTGTGAGACATGCAAGGACTCCGGTTCCAGGACTGGGGGCTTCTTGCGTCTGCCTCTGGCATTATGCTCGTATCATGCGCACCCACCGTACAAGTGGCCCTTCCGTGAGCAGCCCGAGCCAGAGAGCCGTGAAGAACCGGCCGAGGAAAACAATGATCAGGAGGAGGAAGGAAAGGGCAAACAAGTGGAAGGGAAGGGAAAGGAAGTGGAATAATAGGGACAGAAGAGAAGATAGCTGCGGGTTACTGTGGCCAAGTCTTTTTACGTATATACTATTAGCAGGTATATAAATTTGAAGTCGCTGTCCTCTCTCATGATCCTCATACAGCAGGCTGGCTAACCCTCCGTCTCCACTGGCTCGAGCATAAAGCAACGGAAGACTGGAACGTGTCTCTTCCTGGTGGTCACAATAGCCATTCGAGCTTGATCCAAAATTTACACTTCTCTTGAAAAATGGACTACACTTGGGACTGGAACTCGAACGAGATCTAACATACAGTACTTGTCCACTTATGCGCGATGGATAAGGCATCAAATTTCGTCCTTGTCGTATTATTACGGCGGGGGCGTACACAGTTCTCAAGGTTCTTGATTTATTTTCAACTCTTGGGTTTGGCTGCTGAAACCGCAAGCCAATGTCAGCAACACGATGCTGCTGAGCTAAGCCTCATGCTAAGGTGTCCCCCCTGTAGAGAAGATGTGGGGCCATAGCCTGCTCTTAGGACCCTGCCGCAGCCGCTACCCAGACGTGCATAGTACCTAGCTCCCAGTCCCTACTGCTTAGCGGTCGGCGTGACGCACCTTCATCATTCATTCCCACCGCGGGGTTGATCTGAAGAAGTCAGTTTTTTTCTCGGCGCAGATCGTCCAAAACATGATCATAACTATGACCATCTCCGATCCTTTTCTTATAAATTTAGGAGCTCTGTACCCTGTGGCCTTGTACTTCGGGCCGTCCTGATACCAACCTCTTTCTTGCATCTCAGTCTATCTTTTTGCGACGTCTCTCTACAGTTGACCATTTCCTTCGTTTAGTGCCCCCCCCCCCAACCACCGATCGATACCTACGTCCATCTCTTCCTCTTGCCACATACTCAAGTTACGAGGGCCGATATGGCTCCCAAGGGTCGTTTGGGCGTTAGCAAAGGCTTCAGCAGCCCAGCTCCGTCCTCCTTTGGTGGTTTCGCCACGCCATCAACAAGCTCCGGCAGTCTCTCCTACCTCTCCGACCCTCCAGACCTGTCCACGATCTCCGACCCAAATGTCGTCGTGTCCTTCAAGAACCTTTTAAAGAAGGACAGCACTACGAAGTCCAAGGCGCTGGCCGATCTGGTCACATATACACAAGCACACCCTCACGAGCTGGATGGAGGCGTGGAGGATGCTGTCCTTGATGCGTGGGTTCAACTTTACCCGAGGACATCGATCGATAACGACCGCCGGGTCCGCGAGCTGTCACATACTCTGCAGTTAAGACTGCTGCAATCCGCCAGGAAACGAATGGAGAAAAGGATACCCAAGGTCGCTGGTGCCTGGCTGGTTGGCTCTTTCGATCGGGACAAGCCCGTAGCCAAAGCCACCACGCAGGGATTGTCTGCGGTCTTTACAACGGAAGAGAAGGTCACTCAGTTCTGGAAGAAGTGCCAGCTTCAGATCCTGCAGTACGCAACTGAGGCCGTAACAGAGACGCCCGACACTCTTAGCGACGAGCGATCCACGAAGCCGGAAGATGCCGAGGCCAAATACTACCGTGCCATAGCAGGAGGCTTCTCCCTCGTCCTTAGTCTTCTTCAGAGGCTTTCCGAGGAAGACACGAAGAAGCTCTACGCTGAGTACGAGACATTCTTCTCGTCCGGCCCTGGAGACTCGGTCTGGTCCTTTGCTACCGCCGATGACTCTCGCGTTCGGCAAATCGTCTACAGACTCCTACGGCTCTGCTTGGAACGACAACAGGCGCTGTTAGACCCGCACATGCCTCGAATCGCCAAGATCATTACGTCAGACGCCCTCAAGAAGCCTCAGCTTGGCTCTGCGGATGACCTTGTCGGGGTCCTCATAGAACTGACGCGGGTCGACGGAAAACTTTGGGGTACCAAGCGATCACCGCTTTCGAGACTGCGGGGTTTCATCGAAAAAGGCTCCCAGGGTGGCCGACCATCTTTCTGGGATGGCCTGGACAAGCTTTTGGCCATCCTACCCACCGACTCGATATCCGAGGGAGCTGCCTCGGAGTTTTTCAAGTCGTTCAGGACGGGGATCAGCAGAAGAGAGGAACCAAGAAGCAATGCCCCTTATGCTTGGAAGTGCTATCTGAATACGGTCTCTCGGCTGTTGGGTCAAGTCGATGCTGAATCTCGCGCCAAATTCATCTCCGAAACGGTCTTTCCATTGACAGACAACTATTTATTCTCGACAGAACGCCAGGGAGAGTGGCTGACAGGTGTTCAAGTGTCTGTTCTTTCTCATGCCTACAGCGTGGCAGCTCTGTCAGCAGACACACAAATTACAGAATCCTTGAGCAAGGAATGGGAAAGACTGGGGGCGGTCCTCATAGCTCGACTTTCCACCTCCTTGCCTGAGGTATCCAAGGAATTCGAGTCTTCCCAGAAAAGGATCGCGGAGGATGGGAAACGGTGGTTTTCTGTGGTGGGCGCCATTCACACGTCTTTGACCGCACCATCTGGTCAATCCAATGAACAGCGGACCAAGGATTATACCGAAGCTGCTGCCTCGACTGTGGTTCGAGAAGCAGCAGATGTACTGAAGCGGAGGAACTTCAAACCCTTCGGAGCGGCTGCAATCTTGTTCTGGGCTTTGAAGCAGAGCCCATACCTTTTCGCAGCTGAGAGCCAGGGATTTTTCATGTCAGTGATCCCGACGGGCTCCGGGGAGGAGATGGCCAAGCTGTTATCATCACCGTCAGCTTCGTACATCATCTCTTGTATTGAGGCTCTGGGCCAAAACCACCATGGTGACTTCGAGATTTTGTGGTCCGCTACCGTACAATTCCTCCTTCAAATGCAGGGGGAGAGTTCACAAGCAGACTCATATCTCACAAAGCTTATCTCGATCCCTGCCGTAAAGTCGATGGCGAGAAACAGTTTCGACCTTCAACAGCACCTCGAGAAGAACATTCTGGCATGCGCCCAATCGAGAGGCGGTTCCTGGGACATGTTTGATGCGGCTCTAGTTGGTGACATGGTGGCTGAAACGAGTCTACGAAGTTCGGCGTCAGACATCATCGAAACGCTCGGCAGTGACAACGAGTCCAGCATGAAAGCAATTGAGATTATACTGAGGCGGCGTCCAACCATAATCTCAGAGGACGAGACGCTTCACCTCAACTTAACGACGAAGTTGCTCAGCATGATGGAGATCAACGAGCCCGCCGTCTCTTCTAGGGCATCTCAGCTTCGTTCATTGCTCGAGAAACATGGCGATGTGCAGCCATCTGTCCTGAGTATCATTCAAGAGAATCTCGAACGACCTGGTCCAGATTCCTTGAGTATTGAGACTCTAGTACAGCAGGCTACCGCCACGTTGGAAGCGGGCAACACAGGTCTGGAGCAGATGTTACCAGATACAAAAGTCTGGGCAAACGAGCTTTCGCACTTCCTGCAAGGTGGGATCAATCCAGCTTTGGCGCTGACAAGCAATATCGGTGGTGCCTGTTTCCTCTCGAAGGACGACCTGCCGTCGCCAGCTACGAGCTTCCCGCGCGACTCAAGAGGGCTGTCCATTCCAGCTCGGATGGCGATGTACACCACTGCGATACTCGACCATGGCATTCAGCTAGAGGCATTACCTCAAAGCTTCCAAACTGAGCTGCTATATCTGCTCTATCTTGTCATTGAGCTCGCGTCTGACCAGATAACGCTCATGGACGCGAACAAACTATTCAAGGACCTCGAGGAACCCAATCTCTTGGGGGAGGTCGAGGAATTCGTGACGTCAACAAGGAGAATCATGCATGGCATATTCACGAAATTCCAGGGCTGGACGCCAGGTGCAGGGCAGTGTCTACTTGATGAGCTTGTTGGCACACTAATCGAGCAGGCCAAGGCCCTTGTTCCTACCGGTGTCTACAGCGCTCGTGCGCTAAGCGAGATTTTCGAAGCGTTTCCAGACGCCCATGGGCATGCAAGTGCCGTCGAGGATTGGGTAGCTCAGCTCGATATCATGAAGGCACCTCACGCGACAGTCCTTCCTTCGACAGCATTCTTGATGGGTTACGGCGAGATGTTGGCAGGGTCCAAAGCCGTCTCCAACCTGCTGAACAGACTGATCAGCGACATTGCCGGCGCCAACCCTCAGAGCGAAAAGACTTTACAGTCCTTGGTCTTACTCAATGCTTGTATGCCCGTCTTTGAACTTGGTCAGCTACCAGTGGCAAACAACCGTCTTGTCTTCGCTGTGAAGCAGATCACGTCCTGGTTTGCACGCGGTCCCGAAGATATAGGCGTGGAGGTGGCCACGGAGAGCTGCCGAGCCCTCCAGCGCCTGTTTCCATGCGTCCAGGAGGTCTACGGACCCTATTGGGAGCAGGCGATTGAGTTCTGCCTCTCACTGTGGAATCATGCTTCCAAGGACGACTCTGAGCGACGGCTACCCTACATACACGCCTCTGTCAAGCTATTGTCAGCCCTTCGCAAGTTTGACGAGCCAAATGATGATCTTGTGGACGCGATCGACACGCATGCGGACTCTGTGTACCGCGGCCTGCTGGATCTTCTCAAGCTTTCTGGACGCACCAATTCTCAACCTCGAGAAATAGTCGATGCCCTGTTGTGTCGTGAAGCCGCAAATATTCCTTTAGAACACCTGAAGGACCTGACGGACATCTATGGCTTGGTGGCATCCGAATCGCGTGAGATCCAAACGGCCGGCTTCAACCTCATCCACCGGGCGTTACCTGCGGCACAGGAGCAAGTGTCTCTCAACGTCCTCCTCGAGAAGAAACAAGCTAGACTTCCTGACGAGCTCACGTCGCTTCTTCTCGATGCACCGACCCTTGAAGCATTCCCGGAGGAAGTACTGGTACAGTTCCCATCACCCATACGGTCATATCTCTTGTCCTGGAAGCTTGTCTTTGATGCCTATGAAGGTGCTGCATACAAGGTTCGGACTGATTACACGGAAGACCTCAAAATCAATGGCGCCATCGGGCCTCTCATGGAATTCATGTTTGATATTCTGGGCCACTCAGCCGCCAGCCCTATCAACCTCGACAAGGAAGGGTTGACTGTCGATGACATACAAGACTACGATGTCAAGATAGCCGACTCGCTTCCTGAGGAGAAGAACATGCACTGGCTTCTCATCCACCTCTTCTACCTCACCTTGAAATTCGTCCCTGGTCTGTTCAAGACGTGGTTCCTGGACTGTCGTTCCAAGCAGACAAGGATAGCCATTGAACCCTGGATGATCAAGTACTTCTCCCCGATCATCATCCATGACGCCATCGCAGAGGTCCAGAAGTGGTCAAACTCCCAAGATGTTTCAGATCCAGATGAGAAAGATCTCGCTATCAAGGTCAACTACGCCCAACGGGAGATCACCGCGACCTACGCCATCGACGACGGCGGCGACGAGCAGTCGGCCTCGATGCTTATTCGAATCAAACCCAACTACCCGCTTGACTTTGTCGATGTCGTGGGGCTGAACCGCGTCGCCTGCAGCGAGCGCACATGGCAGTCATGGCTGCGCATCACCCAGGGAATCATTACCATCTCGAACGGCGCAATCATCGATGGACTATCCACCTTCCGTCGCAACGTTCTTGGTGCCCTCAAGGGCCATGTCGAGTGTGCCATTTGCTACTCGTTCATCGCCGTCGACAGAAAGATGCCGGACAAAAAATGTACGACGTGCAAGAATCTGTTCCACCGGGATTGTCTGTTCAAGTGGTTCAGCTCGGCGAATCAGAACACGTGCCCGCTTTGTCGGACGAGGATGGATTTTGTGGATAAGAAGAAGGTTAGCAAGTCCCTGCGAAGGCCGCCTGTGGATGGTGATTAGAGATGTAAGGCATGACGGACCACCATGATGGGCACAAATGTAGGCGGGTTACAACATATAGAAAGATGTTTTGGAAGAGATAAGCCTGTGCACAGTTAGCAGCGTAAAATGAACGAAGGACTTGAGCAGCTCACCAAGATGGTATTTGAGGATATCTTTGCCTTCTGCGCAGGTGGATAGAGTGCATGTGAATACTCCCTCATTAGAATTAACTTGATGGGGCCCCGTCTGTCGTGACGGCAGCCAGGACGCCTACTACATCCCCTACTTCCCATCGTTCTGTTATATGGGCTAGACCTCTTCTCTTCCTATAGCCATACCTTGATTCCTCTTCACAAGTACAGTGGATCAGATTCCATTGACTTGTTTGGCTGAAAAGGCATCATGGCGTTCGTTTCTCTGATCTTCCTGGCTCTCTGGTATTCCATGGGCACAATGGATCTATTTAATGCCAAAGGACTTGGCTTGCGTGGTTACTTTTTATATTTTCGAGCATTAATTGCCGACGCCAGGAAGTCAGGCTGCTCCAGTTTATCTTCTCAGGACCGGAGAGGTTGGCAAGACCTACCTACTACTTACTTAGGTGTATCAAACTCACTCGGTCGGATATCTCGAACCTCAAATTTCAATGAGTCAGGCAAACTCTTTTGCACATGGCTCTACCACCGACCAGCGGAAAGGGCACGTTGGAATGCATACTTGATACAATAGGCTTGCTTCTCGAAACTCTACGACGCGGAGATGCAAGAAGAACGAAGGGTTGGTTCGTTCACCGCATATTCCTAGAAATGATTCCATGGCCGGATTATTTCTACTTGGGCAGGTTGGAGAGCATAAGGGCTCAGATTGTACTTGGGAGGGATTAGAGTGAAAAGCACCCAATCTGTATGATCTAGAATCCGACAGCACCCGCAGGGAGATGAAAACCAATCCAATACTTAAGATGTCCTTGTTCTACGCAGGTGCCAAATTTCAAAAGCAACGACGAGTAAATTTATAATTACTCAAGTATCAAGAACGCCTGGCACATTTTACTAAACCAAGAACGGACCCCCCCCCCCTCTCTCTCTCTCTCTCAGCTCACACTCAGCTTATTGATCCACCACCCATCCGAGTCCATCGAGGAGGTCTGCGATCTCTGCGGTCTTTGGACCACCGGGCCCCCCAGCCTTCGCCCTCTCCGTCTCGGACACGAGATGGCCCAGAAAGGCGATCCCCGCCGCTATGGAGAGCAACAGCGCGTTGACCAAGGTGGTGATGAAGATGAGCGCGCCGCCCACGATGCCGTTCACCGTGATGACAAGGCCGCTCAGGGCTATGAATGCTGGCTGTATGTACTTGCCGAGCGCATCTGGCAGTAATAATAATGATAATAATAAAGAAAAAGGCACTGTGGTTAGCGCATGCGCAACAGGGCTTGGATGGTCTGGGGCGGCCATGCTTACTCAGGCCGAGCTTCAGGAGGGCGCTCCTCGACGCGGTTGCAAGCTCCTTGATGATCGCCTTTGTATATTGCGCCATGCAGGCGTGATCGCAGTGGTCCTGCGTCTCTGCGTCGTCGAGGGCCTGCGGGCTGGTCTTCTCTAGGAACAGCTTGGCGCGGGTCATCGCTTTGGCCATGCGCCTGAGCCTCCGGCCGACCAGCTTTGCGGTCTTCTTCTGGGACACGTCGTGTGCTTCCTCGTATCTTGTGAGGATTGCATCTGTCAAGAGCCAACTGGGTCGTTAGGGCGGGTGTTGCTTCCCACTGTGAAGTCAGCAGGTTCGGACCTCGGGGTCACTCACCGATCATGGAACACTCGACCTTGACGAGAGTCAGGAGGTCAGGCAGGACTGAAGGCTGCGTATCGACGTATAGCTCCTCGATGGCGGCATCTCCGACGGCGACATCCTGCTGCTGCTGGTCTGGGGCCGTGCCTGCGAAGATGGCAGCTGCGGAAGCCAAGACGGTGAGCCAGATTGCTCTCATGGTGGCGGATGCTTCTGGAAGAAGAGTTTCTCTGTGGTCGAGCTGTGTTTATGTGTTGAGAGCATCGTTTGAGGGTTGCAGATGGCTCGGAAAGCCTGTTTCTATTTCCTAGAAGAAGAGGGGGGTTGGAAGATCCTCTATACATGGCCAACATTTAGCTCACCTCTAGAGCCTTTACCGATCTCAACATAACGGGCTTTCAGCAAGAGAATTGCAGGTGTAGGGTGCCGTCATTGATCTTTAGATGGGGAACTAGGTAGAAACCAGAGCTTTGGATGTGCTTTCGAGGGAGGGGGCCGTTTGAACAGTCCTATGCCGACTCCGGACCAACATCTTGTTCGTTGAGGCTCGCAAGGGACTTACTTGATCATGGTCCTAGTGATGATTCATTCCTTTCTCCTAGACGCCCTCGTCCAGAGCTCGAGAACGGAGAGAAGCCCAGCTGATTCAAGGCTTCTGGCAGCTGGAGTCCGTCCAAGGTATAGTTCATGAAGCTCTAGACCGCAGAGCAATACGTCAGGCCTCAAGTCTAAGCTGATCGAGGGGCCACCGGTCTATTAGAATAGAGGCATAGGCACCAGAGCCGCGTCGAGCTACAGCAGTCTGCGTCGCTATGAGTTTAGAGGATACTGGATGATGCTCCTGACATTTGACATGTGCCAGAGTTATCTAACATGTGCTAGAGTCGATCAATGTTCAAAGCCTCCTCATTCCAGTTACCGTCCACCTGGCCTAGGAAGAAAGAAGAAGAAAAAAAAAGAAAGAGAAGAAAGAAGAAAAAGGAGGGTGAATGACTATGGATACTTCCTTCGGTAATTTGATTCTGCCCATGACCGACGTGCTGCTCAAGGAAGTGCTCTCTCAGGGCCATTCAGTGGGACAACAGGCCCTAAGCAGCACCCCCCAGCAGCACCTACCAGCCAGCCTGGAGCACTGAACCCTTTAGCGCCCTGCCCCTGTGGTGCCTGGCGAGATGTGGGCAAGGGCACGCTGGCCCCCCGGGCGGCGGATAATTACCACCAACCACCACCAGCATCCTCCATCCACCACTGAAGTGGGGCCTGAAATATGGCGCGTCAACCGAAAGAAGAAAAAAAAAACAAAAACAAAAAAAGAAGAAAAAAAAGGTCGTCGATCGGGGTAGTCCCGGCCGCACCCGCAGTGGATCCACACACCAATATCTTATTTCCCGGGGAGGGACATTTCTGGTGATTGAAGTTCTGCGGGCTCCAAAATCCCTCCCAGAAATCTGCTCGCCGCCCCCTTTTTTCCGCCCCCATCTTCTCCAATATGTCCCTCATATAATTCACTCACTTGAGGAGAAGAGAAAGTTCCCTTTTCAGAGGTTAGGCAAGAGAGAGAGAGAGAGAGAGAGAGAGAGAGAAAGATTTGGAACGTGTAGCGTGCGCGGCGCAGATCTCTTTTAACGAGGACGCATGCTGATCTTCTTCATACCAAGAAGAAGAGAAGAAGAAGAAAAGAACTCACAATCCCCCATCCAATCATTGTCTAATCGACAAACCTACCTCATCGTGCCCAGCTCTATCGTGAGGGTTTTTCCTCTTCTCTAGCACGGCAAGCAGGACCTCGGGACCGTCACACCACAATCGATATTCGCTCAGGACCTGCTAAGGAAAAGAAGAAGAAAGAAGAAGGAAAAAGGAGCCGGGGCAAAACCCCCCCCCCCCCCCCAAAAAAAATCACCGAAAACTCCCCCCCTACAGGATGGAAACCCCAAGAAACCAGGCTGCCCCGAGGAAGAGCGGCATGATGGAACGCCTGCGCCGACTGCGTTCGGAACCGAAGCCAGAGACAGACCCAGCAGCAAAGCCAGAGAGGCCAGTCATCTTCACGCCACACCGTGCTGCGGGATGTGTCAGCGAGGGCCTGGAGGAGCCAAGCACTCCTAAGCTGGGCGACGAGCTCGGGACAGCGGTCCAGCCCGGGGGCAGGAAAGACGAGGCGGGTCGGGAGAGCACGGGAAGGCAGCCTGGCGACGGCCTGGAGGTCCTCGCGCGACCGCCAGAGGAGGGAGGCGGGCCCTCGGACTATGAGGTCTTTCTCCAGCAGGCTACAGAGGACGAGCGCCAACGTGTCGAGAGCGGCCAGACCAGCCTACCGAGGCCGAAGCAGCAGCCACCGCTCAACCAGTTCTACTCTGACACCTGGGCAGACGCATCTCCCTCTGCTCAGCCCAATCTCGCAGAGATCCAGGAGGCCGAGTCCGAGGCCGAGTCTGAGGCCGAACCTGACGACGACGACGATGATGATGATGATGATGATGATGATGATGATGCCAGTAGTAGAGACACAGGAGACATCTCGCCGACCCAGCAGCGGGGTGCTGGCCGTCGAGACTCATCATCCTCTTCTACGAGCTCAGGGAGTCACGACTTTGCTGATGCCCCCGACACGAGACCCACCCTCACGCAGACCTGGCCTGGCGCGGACCGGGAGGGTCGTCACGTCAGCTTCAAGGAGCCCCCGAGGGCTAGGAACAGGAGCGGCTCGAATCCCAACCTGTACACGCATGCCCGCTGTTCCGAGTCGCCGCAGGGACGGAGGGCGATCGCGAGGCGGAAGAGTATTCGCAGGACGATTACTGATTATGTTCGTCAGCTCACATAGCTGCAGGCATGGAAACGATATCATGTATTGAGTCTCTTGTCGTCTCAATGAAAACAAGCAAGGCAAAGAAGAAAGAAAAGCCTTCTCCTCGTACATCCAAACTGGTCATGTTCTTCCCCCGGCCCTTTGTGAAACCACATAGGGAGAAGAGAAAAGAACGTGAGAAGAAAGAAGAGTAACAGAAGCAAAACCCTTTACAGGAATCATCAACATTCCAGGCCAAGTTAGCAATCTGTCCCACGTTTCCCAAATCTAACCTTTCTCCCTCCCTTTCTCTCCCTCCCTCTCTCTCTCTCTCTCTCTATCTATCTATCTATCTATGTCTCTCTCTCTCTCACAGCATCTCTCAGAAAACACCACAATCGATATCATGGGTTACCATCCCCGTCGCCACCGCCACCAACGCCCACCTCTTTCCCAGCCCACCGCTGGCGCCCGTCCCGGTGAAGTGGAACGACCACAGCGCCGGGCCGACCACCATCCCCGCGACAGTCTCGCAGAGGGCGACCACCTCATGCTGGTCATGTGTTCTTGGCCCCGTCCCCTTCCTGCGAAAGGCGCCCGGGATCTCCTCGTCCGACAGGCGCACCAGCTGCCAGCTACCCCGGCTGGACTGCGCCGTCGGCTCAGCGACGATGAAGGCTGCGGCCGGCCGCCACTCAAACTCCTCGCTGCGCCAGGCGACACGGTCGGCGGCGGTAGTGCCAGGCCACGGCACCTCCATGCGGAACCGCATCGCGGCCTTCATCATCACCACGGGCTCGGCGTGGTCCTGGCCCGGCAGCCGGGACAGGGTGACCCTGGCGCGAGCCTGCTGCTCCGTATCGAGGCCCTGCTGCAGGGTCGCGAGGCAGGCGTGGCCCCGCGTGGGCCCGCTGTGCAACATGGTCTCCCTGCTGCCGTGGCCGTCGTGTTCGGTGGTCAAGGCGTACAGCGGGTCTGACTGGTGCCTGCCCAGAAAGGGGCGGTTGAAATCGGCATGGGTACGCTCGAGGTTGCGGTAGAGATTGATCATGGGCGAGGGCGAGGTGATCACGGGGGGGTGAGGAGGGAGAGGGGGATCGGCGGCGGCGGCTGCTGCCCTGTTTTCAAGCCAGCGCTGCTGTTGTGCTGCCATGGCCCTGCCGATCAACTCTGCCTCCATCCACGCGCTGATCCTCGGTTTTCCCAAGATGCCTTGCAGGGCTGGCGCTGCTGCTCCTCGTGCTGCCTGCAATCGTCTTTGTGCCCCTAGTCTTGCTTCGCGTGCTGTTGCTTGGGCGTGGTTTATCAGAGTCATTTGCACGAATGCTATCGCTGCGAAGTCTTGGTAAGGTGCTCGCCCTGCGCCCAGGGGAGCAGCTCTCGCCAGTAGCTCGGCGGCGTTGGGCTCTTCATAAGGTGGTGGAGGGTCCTCGTCTTTGGTCAAGACGGGAGGCGTCAGACCTGGATCCATGATGAGGGACAAACGGTGAGGAGCATGTAATAGTAAACAGCTCGATGAATGCGAGACGGGAGGGGACAGAGACTTTGAGCCGGCCAGGGTCTTCAAAAGGGCTCCCAGTCAGAAGCTTATGTGTTGTAGAAGTGCTTCCCTAGGCAGACGAAGAAGAAAAGAAGAGAGAAAGGTCGAGGAAGAGCGTCGAGGGGTCGCCCGCCTGTCCACCTTCCTGGAAACGGGACGGAGAGGGGCGGGGGAGGCGGGGGGGGGCGCGGGTCGATATATGCAGGAGAGAAGCCGCCAACAACCAGAGCTGCTTCTGCTCATGTGCACGAAGTGAGAGGAGGAAATACAAGGCCGGCGTGCATTGAGAGTGGCTGTGATTACGGCCCAATGTAGATGTTGTGTAACGTTTTAATTAATGCCTGACCGCGTATTTCCTTTTTCTAGTGCTCGGGCTGTTCGGGTCTTTATTTTCCTGCCTGCAGTGTCCCGTCGTCCGCTTGAACTCTCCGCCAATACCCACGTGCCAACGAGCTGGGAGGCGCTGGATGTTGCATATGTTGATGTCAGCGTTAGAGAATTGTGGTTCATTCATTTTATGGATTTTCTTGAGGTCCATTGGAAGGCCAGTCTTGAGACATATGGCATGTCTTGGTGGACGTGAAAGTCCAGTCCCCCCCACCAACCACCCCCCAACCCCACCCCCCCCCCCCCAAAACACACCAACCCCACCCCCCCCCCACCCCCCCCAACCAACAAACAAACAAAACACACCCCCCCGCCATCCAAAATACAACACATAACCACTCACA
>JACWRQ010000095.1:68619-78818 GCA_014849955.1 Cryphonectria carpinicola | reverse complement strand
TACGGGCGTCCTCTGGGGCGCCTGCGCGGGGCGGTCGAGGGCAATACGGGGGTTGTGGTGACAGGTGAAAAGCGAGCCGCCCCCCCCCCCCCACCCCAAAACCCCCTCTTGCCCACACACACACACACACACACTCTCTCTCTCTCTCTCGCAAACGGATTTGATATTATTTTGTGAACTTTCATTAGAAGCAGTGGCATAATTACATACATATATACAAGCACACACACTCCTCTATGACTTGTCAAACTGCCCTTTCCCAAGATCGTCAAAGGGGTTGTTCTTCCTCCCGCAAATATCATACGGCGAGTCGACATAAGGCGTCCCAGGTACGTTCGGCGTCAATGTCCCCACCAGAGTATCCTCGCGGCTCAGCGTTAAGAAGGTCGGCTTCCGGCTTGACAGCTGGAAAATCTCCGCGCTGCTCTTGGTGCTGCTGAAGGTGGGCTTCCGTGGCCCCATCCCTTGTCTTCTCCACTCCTCCTCCTCCTCCTCCATGGAGAGCCTTGGGCCTGTGCCAGAGTCGCCCCCGTCGTCGTCAACCTCGACGACCTTGTAGCGTTTCGGTATGCGCTTGCCGACCCCTTCTGTGATGCCAAAGATGTTGTAGTAGATGTACTTGCCGATCACGGGCGCCCAGACCATGATGGCGATGAGCTGCCCAAACGTCCAGTCGGAGGCGGATGAGCCCACGAACTGGAGGATGTCGATGACCGATTTCAGGTACATGCCCACGTAGATGAGGAGCGCAAACTCGAGACCGAACCACGTCACCGTCCTGAACACCGGCCACACGCGCCGCCGCAGCATCAGCACGGTCGGGTTGGTGAGCTCCCACGCGTTGAGGAGCCCCGTCATCCGCCCGCTGTGGTCGAGCGTGTGCCAGGCCTGGTCTATGACCAGCGCCGGTGACACCACGCAGCCCAAAAACAGGGCCGAGTTCATGTTGCTGAGGGCCTGGTCGATGACACTCAGCGAGTCGAGACAATACGTCATGGGGCTCGGGTTGTAGCCGCACATGGCGATGGGGGACTCCTCGGTGAAATAGCTCCACAGCACGTCGTAGTCAGGCATCAGGCTCTTCTGCGAGATGACGATGGCCATGGTAAAGACGAGCAGCATGAGGGACGTCATGTACCACCACCGCACCCCCAGCCGCATCAGCCCGACCTGCGTGAACAGGACGGGCAGCATCCCGTTGACGGACAGCATCTGCACAATCTCCACGTTCATCACCGCCTCTGCGAACGAGCTGGTGCTGCTGAGCATCGCGGTGTGGTCCGACGAGGCGAAGATGATGAGCGTCGCCAGCTGGATCGACGCTACGAAGAAGCTTTGCATCTCCTGAAACTCGACCAGTGCCGACGTCAGCGCCTCTGCTGCGCGGGACCGTGCGAGTTCCCGCTGGTGCTCGCCTGCTCGCTGCCAGGGGTTTCTCTGCTGCTGTGGCTCCAGGCCCGCCACCGTGGGGTCGATCGATCGATCTGGCCGCCGTCGGCCCTGCACGCGGTCCTGGATGGTGTACACAAAGGAGAGGATGGGTCGCAGCCAGCTTGTGAGGAGGTTAATGAAGACATAGACGGTGATGGCGAGCGCACCCTGGAGGATATAGGAAAGGACAACCTGTAGGTGCAGTTTTGGTAAAATTAGCCATCCTTCTCCCTCGAGAGCGAAAGAAGTAGGTAGTGACTTGGGGCATGCGACGGGAAGCAGAGAGCCCACTGGGGTTGACCTACGCCTGGGCCAGCAATATCAGAGTTGACGGCACTGTCCATCCCATCACAGTAGCCCTGCAGGCCGTTGTACAGTGCTGATACCTGGTCCGAAACACCATTGATGTCCAGTGTCGTGATATTCTTGGAGCACGACCCCAGGCTGTAGTCCTGGCACGACGACTTGATGCAGCCCAGCGTATTCGAAAAGATACTCGTCGCGTTGAACTGGTCCAGGGTGCTGAAGCCCATGCTGTTCCCAACCACCGCCAGCTCGTCCAAGTCGAGAATCAAGCCCTGGTCCTCCACGTACCGGCTCGCCGCCGCCAACGTCAGGCAGTTCCACAGCGTGTAACTCGAGTTGAACATCATGCTCAAGTCCGAGCACGCCGTGGCGCAGTCGCGGAACCCGTCGCCTGCACGCGCCCCCGCCCCGTCCACGGCCGACTCGCTCGATGCGTTGACGTAGCAGCCCGTCGACATAAGCGTCAGCGCCGCAGGTAACCCGCCATCGTGCTGTGTCTCGGAGATCTGGGAGGCGGTGCCCAGCTGCCCGATCACGTTGGTAAACGAGGTCGTGTTGAGAATCACCTGCGCCGACCCGCTAAACGCGCCGGGGAGGAAGCTCCGCTCGCCCGGGTTGACGAGCGTGACTGGCACACTGTAGACCATGTTTGTTGTTGCGGTTTGCCCCAGGGCAGCGCAGAGCCGAGACGGCTCTCGGAGGCCGACGGATGAAGATGAGCAGAGCAGAACGAGTGAGTGGAGTAGAACGAGTGACTGTGCAGCATATGCTGCCTTGGTTAGCAAAGTGTCTGAGGCTGGGCGCAGCTGAACATCGCCGTCGTCGTTCGGGGTTGGTGTCGACGATAAGGTCCTTTCTTCTTGATCCCGAGAGGCCTTCGTTAGAGTTGGTCAAAAACTCGGACGTTAGGGTTTCGTAAGGTTTCGTAAGGTTTCAGGGATGGAAAGGGATAAAATGATATCACTGCCCCTGGCTGAAAAGGTACTAAGTAAAATGCCCGGGGGAAGACCTTGATGGGGTGGATCCAAAGAGGGTTCAGGACCATGACTCTGCTTTCTCCTGACTCTAAGTTTTTAAGTACTTGGGATATTAATTTTCGACGGCAACGATGCACAGGATTCCTCGGATACTCGACATTCAACTGGCGCAGCTTTTTTTTTCTTCTTCTTCTTCTCTCCACATTTTAGCGGGAAACCAGCTTTTGCACTTCGCACAAGTTTGTTGTTGTTGTTGTTGCTGTTGTTGTTGTTGTTGCTGTTGCTGTTGCTGTTGCTGTTGCTGTTGCTGCTGTTCTGAGACTTATCTGAGAGCGTCTCATCCAGCCTCGAGCTCTAAGTTCTGGCTAGAGTGATCAATTATAGAGTCAACAAGACTCTCGGCCGACAACCCCCTGGAATTCCGAAACCGATATGCTTGTTCAAGGGTGGAGACTACGTAGAATATTGTCTGGCGAATGGTCAAACATGACATGCTGTTGCCAAGGCTGAAGAGATTCGACAACCCCGTAGTCTTGAGGTTTGATAGGAGCAGAACGAGGAAGAATACTCAAGTAATTAACTTCTGGGTTCCTTATCTATGTAGGAGCTTGTTCTTGATATTGTCCTCCTCGGCCAACATTGGATTCCAATAACTAATTAGAAACCATTATAGCTTTGTTACAATATTTAGATGATAATTACTCAGTGCGTAATTACTATTCCTATCAACCATCACTTTCATCTCGTACATGGTCCAGGCTTAAAGGGTTGTGATTAGCTTCTGTCTGGGCTTTCAAACTCAATGCAAGGATGGACTCTGCTTGTTCGTGCGTCAGTCTCACTACTTAAAACTAGTCAGTACGAATCCATCGACTGTTTTCAATGATAAATCCACCTTCATTGAGTTGCTGAGCCGCTGCACCTGAAGTTTCTGACAGTGGCGGATCCGTGGACCCAGCTGCTGGCTCTACGTTCCCAGGCTCAGTAGGTTTGCGACGGGCATGCCTCAATTGTTGATACCCAAGGACGAAGCTGCCAGAAGCCGCTCAGACACTCTATGATGCCGAAGGTGAGGGCAGCGGGATGCGTTTCGCCGTTAAAAGGTTTGGTCAGAGTTCGATAGTCCAGCAAGGAGAGGCATAGGCCGTTAGAGTAGAAGCAATAGTAGTAGGAGTCCAGGCGTATGGAGACATTCTTCCGACCTTCGGCTTTGTGTTGACTTGTAGTCCCCAGAGTGATATCAAATGTTAAAATGGGAAAAAGCGAGGTATCATGGAATAACCACGCGAGGTGGGAGTCGACAGGCGCGAAATGAATACTCTCGCACTGCTGAATATTCTAATATATCCTCATCGCAGGCGGATAGTATACATGCGTAGGAACCACGGCATTTAGGATCCGAATCAACATCGCCGGACAAGACCAAAGAGGGGAGTGCTCACTCTACTGATGTGCAACCAATATAGAGGTGTGAAGGTTAAGGTGAGGGTTGCTAGATACTAGTGTTTCCTGGATCAGACGGAGTATCGTACAATCATGGGATACAGAACAAATCGTGGCCTTGATTTTCTCACAAAGACTTTTTTTTCTTTCGCTAGAGGCAAAGTTGCTGAATGCAGAGCCCTTCTTCTGTGCGAGTATCACCCCCACTTCCTGCACTGTCTAATTAAAAATAGCTGGAGGTAATTGGATGTGCTACTCTCCAATCCATAGACGACGATAAGTGTTTGATATGTTAGCTCAGATCTGTTTTCTCGATGGAACATGTGAAATAGGGGCAGTGAGGCAAGAAGGATGCAGAGAACAGACAAGAGAGATGATAAGATTGCACTCGTAGTCTCCGTACCGGTGGCTATCTCTTCGTCCTCGATTCGTAAGATCTCAGAGTGTAACGCCTCACTATGATGGTTCCCTGAGAATGGAAGGATACTCCGTTACCGTACGTCTTGACCCGCTGAGCAGTCCATGCTGCTAGTACCATTTGTTAAAGGCTGGCCATAGTAGTCTCCTACTGTGGGTCTTACTGAGTAAAGTGGAGGTCGGGCCTGTAGTACGTATCATCTGAATGTTGTCCCTCTGATTACTTTTGTAATTGGCTGAAACGGCTGAAGGATCACTAGCTCTGGGGGTTGTCCCAGGAGGGGAATGCCATCGGGCTAGTCAAGACTTTTGAATACCAAGCTGGAGACTTAATGGCATGGGTAAGCAATAGTAGTACATCTACGAGAAAATGGCCCTTAGGCTGCTAGGTGCCTTGAGTGAGGACATCACGCCGCTGTCGAATAACGCCCGCGATGATATCTATCTATATAGCGTTTCCGTACTTACACTCTTCTTCTCCTCAAGACGATCCTAACAGTTTTGATGTCGCAGTGTTAATATCAGGCGAGCGGATCGCGTGACAGAGGCACTTAAAGCTTAGGTCTTCGATGTGGTGAGCACCGAGACTCCCATTGGCTTCAAGCATGGGCGAGGTACCAAAGAGGCTGCGCCCTGGAGTCATTTTGGTGACGGCATGAGGCACAGATATAGAAACGACATTGACGCCGAGTCACATATTGTCCCTGGCACTGGGCCTTGTCTTGTACGAAAAGATTAGCGCCTGCAATGATGTTGTTTCCGTCAAGGCCCTCCCGAATCTTGCAGACACACACCTGTTGGTGGCAAAGCTTGACTGAATACTCTCTTCGGACCATCTTTTCCCATGACATTCCAAAATGTTGTGCCATATGAAGTGCACTTCATCACCTTGTCTCCATTGTGCTGACAAGTGTCATGCCATCCATCTATAGAGCGTACAAGTGGCAAGAAACACTGGGTGGATGGGGGTGAAACATCATGTAACACCACCCGGTGTGTACAGGGTGGTCCATTCTGTAATATTTCGGCAGATGCTGATCGGTCATCTGCAGGAAGCTGATGGAGAAGCCTGCCAGCTTCCTCTGGACAGGGTATGGGATTTAAAGTCACAATGGGATCAGTAAACTGTCAAACCTCCCCAGCAGGAAACATGCCTCTAGAGGAGCAGGGGTTATTATTGTGGCTCCTCCCCCTTCCCCCCCCCCTCTTTTAGACCTAGACCCTCGAGGATTTAGCCCATGCCCAGCAGCAATAATGTGCCTGAGGAAACGTATTGAGTGTGACTACCATTGGTGGTCCTGTCAAGAGCCGGATCCGCGCGACTTTGGAAGTATGGTCTGTGAGAGAAGATCGCAGGCTGCTCTTCCCGTGTCACAGCTTACCTTGCGGCCTTAAAGACAGGATATAGTTTCTCTAGTCGGGCGTTAAAGTGAGACAAGTCGGCTGTCCATAACGTATGTAGACCTTGATGAGATCCACCTAGGTGTGAGGAGGAAAGGCTCTTCCCATCCCAGACCCATCTCGGAAAACAAGTCGCTCACTCTCGGAAGCTCTCCTCATCGTGAAGCTCTCGACTTCCGAAGGGTGGGCTCGAACCAAGCTGGGGCCCAGGCACGTCTCCGATCTATGTGTACTGTGGTACTTGTGGTACGGTGTAGTACGTATAGTACGTCGATCAGCGAGTTCCACCGTGCTGGGCAAGGCCGAGAAAGAGGTAGAAAGAGAGAGAGAGAGAGAGAGAGAGGGTTATCTGCGATGCCGGAGGTCGATGGAAGATTTTCCAAGACAAGAAGCGTAACAGGATATTCGGAACGAAGCTGGGTCGAATCACGCGGTCAAGAAGGGGCCAGGCTGGCTACCAAGTAGTTTATGAGCGACGGGCCGATCGTAATCCGATCGAATCTACGTAGGTAATACCGGAGGTTGGACGACAGACGACTGAGCGGTCGTTGGCCGTCAGGGGAAGGGGGATCGATCTACTGTTGCGGTAAGGCAGAGAGACTGAGAGAGAGAGAGCTGAGAGGCCTCGAGCTGAAATATTCGCAAGATCGCGAAACAAATTTGATCGGGGCCCAGAGGCCGAAAGTGGGGGGGCCCTCTTTTGAGAACAAGAGAAAGAGAGGATCATGTATCATTAGGACCATAATACATGGTGCTACTTAAAAGGGCCTTTTTTTTTCTCTTCTTCTTTTTTCTTCTTCTTTTGTCTCTCCCGAACTCTACTAGGAACTGGGTCTGGGAAGGGAAGTGCCGCATGTCGTATTGGTAGTGGCAACTGATGGGATATGAGAGATGAAGATGAGGCTCTGCTGGAACTGCCCCCCACGCGGCCGCCCACAAAAGGTGGCGCCAGATATAGATGGGCCATAGCGTGGTCAAAGCAAAATAGATTTTCTCTCAAGGCTGACAAAGTGACCCAAGAAGAGGGAAGGAAACAATGAGAGAAAGGAGAAGGGGGGGGGGGAGGGGACAAGCTGCGAGAGAGAAGACGAAAATGGAAAGTCGTACCACCAAACGAATCTGGCCTGACATCTCTGACGTGCAGGGGGCCGGGGGAGATAAGGTGCTGCTGGCTGGCATGTGGAATCTCATGATTTATTTCCTGAGCGTCGCTCGTTTCCAGGGAGTCGGCGACGAGCCAGGCCAGAGGGCGGGATCCACCACGAAAAAGAATCGTGGCGTGATTCCCGTCGCTCTTGTAGAACATGGAGCCACCCGACTGATCTTCGGTAGGGATCCGAGACCTGCAGAAAACATATTCTCCCCCCCCCCCTGGTCAGAGCCAAATAAAGCTTGTCAGGAGGAGGAAAGAGGGAAGAGCAGGCAAGGGAAGGTGTGGATGAGGGTGTGGATACAGAGTCTAGGCCGTTTCTTGTTGGGGCCAGCTGTCAGGGCTGTGTCCGTTCGTTCCTTCTCTCTTTCGATATTCTTGGAGGATGACGAAAAGAGGAGAGAGCATGCCACAAGCTGAGTCTCGTATCGTTGTTTCCGACTTATTCTCTTCACACCACCTCTTGACGGGAAGGACCGTAATAAGTGGGGCGACGGGAATAAAAATGAAAATAGAGAAAGAAAAAAAATGAAGGGAAACAGGGGAAGAAAAAAAGAAAAAAAGAAAAAAAAAAGAAAGGAGAGACGAGAGGGAGAGAAGAGCTTGACTCGTCCCGCCGGAAGCGGCAGGCCCAATTTTTGCACGAATTCCCGCTGGCTGATGATTGCTACGCCCCCGAAGATCGCAAGTGCAACTCGAGGCTAAGTCCCTATTTTTTTTTTCTTCTTCTTTTTTTGGGAGAGGTTTTTTTTTTGTGTTTTCGTGACATGGTTGCTTCCCACTTTCCCATCAGTCCATACGGTAAAGATTTTCCCAGGGGGCTTCCTGCCAATGGATCCCCTCGTCGACGATTCATTATCGGACTCTGACGATGGTCTGGGGTGGGCGAAACATACGTCGAGTCGAGTATGCACAGGTGGGTGGGGCTAAGCATGCAGTGTTGTGTTGTCGATGTTCCTCGCAGGGACTAGGACAAGACAATATATGATATAAAACTGCCATGAGCCGACCTCTGAACCTGCATGACAAGATTCTTATCATCACCATCAGAAGATTCAATTCAAAAAGTTAACACTTATAAACATCCGTCCTACCCCTCCTTCTCTCTCTCTCTACCTCTACCTCCCTCAACTTCTTCCTCCTCCTCCTTCTTCTTCTCCTCCCTTCTGTACAACAACAACAAGAACAACGACAACAACAATACAAACCTTCCTCCTCCTCCTCCTCCTCCTCCTAATCAAACCCACAACATCAAAAACATCATGACAAGTACACCGGGAAAGTTCACCGTCGGTGATTACCTCGCCGAGCGGTTGGCCCAGGTCGGCTGCCGTCACCACTTTGTCGTCCCTGGTGACTACAACCTCATCCTCCTCGACAAGCTGCAGGCCCACCCTGACCTCAAGGAGGTCGGCTGCGCCAACGAGCTCAACTGCAGTCTGGCGGCCGAGGGCTATGCCCGTGCCAACGGCGTCTCCGCCTGCGTCGTCACCTACAGCGTGGGTGCCATCTCGGCCATGAACGGCACGGGTTCCGCCTATGCCGAGAACCTACCCCTCATCCTCATCTCTGGCTCGCCCAACACCAACGACGCCGGCCAGTTCCACTTGCTGCACCACACCCTGGGCAAGCTGGACTACACGTACCAGTACGAGATGGCCAAGAAGGTCACCTGCTGTGCCGTGGCCGTCAACCGCGCCGAGGAGGCCCCCAGGCTGATCGACAGAGCCATCCGCGCTGCCATCCTCGCCCGCAAGCCCTGCTACATCGAGATCCCCACCAACCTGTCGGGTGCCGCCTGTGCCCGCCCCGGTCCCATCTCGGCCGTGACGGAGCCCGTGCACTCGGACCAGGGCGCCCTCAAGGCTGCTGCCGACTGTGCCGCCGAGTACCTGAGCGGCAAGATCAAGCCCATGATCCTCGTGGGGCCCAAGCTGTCCCGCTGCGGCGCCGACAAGGCCCTGGTCAAGCTGGCAGAGGCCATGGGCTGTGCCGTCGCCGTGCAGCCCGCGGCCAAGGGCATGTTCCCCGAGGACCACCCGCAGTTTGTCGGTGTCTTCTGGGGCCAGACGTCGACGCTGGCCGCCGACGCCATCCTCAACTGGAGCGACGCCATCATCTGCGCCGGCTGTGTCTTCAACGACTACTCCACCGTCGGCTGGACCGCCATGCCCAGCATCCCGCTCATGAAGTGCGACATGGACCACGTCACCTACCCCGGCGCCCACTTCTCCCGTGTCCGCCTCAGTGAGTTCCTCGAGCACCTGTCCACCGAGTGCCAGTTCAACGACGCCACCATGGTCGAGTACAACCGCCTGCGCCCCGACCCCTCCGTCGTGCACACCGCCGCCGAGGAGGACGAGCTCACGCGCAAGGAGATCCAGCGCCAGCTGCAGGCCCTCGTCACCCCCGACACGACCCTCTTCATCGAGACGGGCGACTCGTGGTTCAACGGCACGCAGCTGTCCCTGCCCAAGGGCGCCGGCTACGAGATCGAGATGCAGTGGGGCCACATCGGCTGGTCCGTCCCCGCCTCGTTCGGCTATGCCATGCGCTATCCCGAGCGCCGCACCATCTGTGTCTGCGGCGACGGCTCCTTCCAGGTCACCGCCCAGGAGGTCTCGCAGATGGTCCGCTTCAACCTGCCCATCACCATCCTGCTCATCAACAACCGCGGCTACACCATCGAGGTCGAGATCCACGACGGCTCCTACAACAAGATCAAGAACTGGGACTATGCCCTGCTCATGCAGGCCTTCAACGCCACCGACGGCAAGGGCATCAGCTTCACCGCCAGCACCGCAGGCGAGCTCAAGGACGCCATCGGCAAGGCCAACGAGTACAAGGAGGGCCCCTGCCTGATCGAGTGCTCCATCCACCAGGATGACTGCAGCAAAGAGCTCATAACATGGGGTGTAAGTACACTTGGTTTTTTTTTCTCTTCTTCGGTTTTTTTTAGCCTTCCCCCCCCCCCCCCCCCAAAAAAAAACCCAAAAAAAACCAACAAAAAACCACTTACCCCAAAAAAAAAAAACAAAACAACCCCCACCAACCCGCGAAACCCCCCAAAACAA
>JACWRQ010000095.1:57061-68609 GCA_014849955.1 Cryphonectria carpinicola | reverse complement strand
CCACAGGCCCCCCCCCCACAAGAGAGACGGAACAAAAAGACAATACAGGGGGGGGTAAGAACACCTGGTTTTTTTTCTCTTCTTCGGTTTTTTTTAGCCACCCCCCCCCCCCCCCCAAAAAAAAAGAAGAAAAAAATCGAACATAAACTGACCTTGACACCAAAAAAAAAGCACTATGTCGCCGCGGCTAACGCGAGACCGCCCAGAAATGCGCCAGTGGACGAGTACTAGGAGACCCAGCTGCTCGTACCAATGTCGCATCATCATCGTCGTCGTCGTCGTCACTGAAGAGAGAAGACTTGATCGAGGCCGTTTATGATGGCAAGGGGAGGCTGAGCGGGTATGCCCTCTGCAGTCTCGTCACGGGGATGAGGAAGTAATTTTCCTCTTTCTCTTTTACCCTCTGGAGAAAAAACCATCAAACAAAACAAAAACATCCAGTGTGGTTTTTATTATTATTATTTCTTATGTAAACATGGAGTCTGGCTGGTAAATAATGGGAAGGGGTTTGGTTTGGTGCTGGTTGGTCTTATTGCTTGATTAGAAACTCGGACTCCGTTCGAAATTCACTTAGAAAAAAGCATAGATACCTACGAATGTGTTTTCAGATTCTCCTCCTCAAGAATGATATCCGGTTTCAAGACAAGGATGATAAAGTGATTTCTGAATTTTTATTTGTTTTCTTCCCCCTCTCACCCCCCCCCCCCAAGATCTATCCACAGGCTGGCTCATCGCCAGAGCTGTTTGTGTTGGCCACTTCTTTACCCCCATAAATACCACCATCTAATATGACAGCCTCATTGTCCTCCAAGTCGTCCTGAACCCTCCGCCACCTCGTAGCCCTGTCCTTCCGGCCCTCCAGGGCCACACCCCTGCCTTTCATCTCGTAGACAGGCTTGATCATCCCACCCAGTAACGGGTTCCTGCTAAATGCTCCTCCTCCTCCTCCTCCTCCTCCTCCACCACCACCACCGACGCCACCCCCTCTATTATTGGCACTCGTCTCCCGTAGGACCCCAGGGTCCACGTCGAGGTCGTCGTCCTCGTCCTCTTTAGGCGTGGGCGGCCGCTCGATGGCCATCATCTTCTTGACCACCTTCCCGCCGACCAGGTCGATGCTCACCACCTGCTGCCTCTTCTCGTAGTCCGGCCTCGCGTTCCACTCCATCTCCCGCAGGGTCTTCTGCTGTCTCTTGAGCTCTCTCGCCCTCTCCTCCGGGCTCGCCCAGATGCTACCGCCGCCGCCGCCTCCTCCTGCGCCGGCCATCATGGCGCCCGACACGTCAAAGTCCGCAGCCTCGTCCCGGACCGTCGTCCGCCGCGCGTTCTGCGCCTGAAACCCCAGCAGCCTGTCCCGGTGCTCCCTGGCCCTGGCCTCCGCCGCGCTGACCGCCTCGTCGGCCTCGTATCCCGTCCGCGCCTTCGTGAAGGGCCGCGGCGCCGCCGCCACGTCGGGCCGCCTGTGCGCCTCGCGGTCCGCCGCCTGCTTCTCCCGCCCGCGCTCGACCCTGAGCTCGCGGAGCATGGCCTGGACCTCGTCTGGGCCGAGCAGCGGGCGGCCGCACGAGGTGCACGGGCCCAGCCCTTCCCTCAGGCATATGACCTTGCCGCAGCTCAGGCAGTTTGGCGCCGCCGTCTGGAGCGGGTGGCGCGTCGCTACGCAGTTGCACCTCCTGGCTGCGACGTCGTCGGCCTTGTTGCTGGACAGCGAGGGGTTCGTCGTGATCTCAAGGGCGCGGATGGCCGAGTCGAGGTCTGCGATCGCGCCGGAGGCGCCGTGCATGGGCAGGCCGCCTGTTATGGAGACCTTGGCTGCAGGAGGGGCGTTGTTGCTCTTGTTGCTGCCGCTGCCGCCGCCGCCGCCGGAGGAGGAGGAGGAGGGGCCGGGGGTTGAGGTGCGGGAGGGAGGGTTGGACTTGGATTTGGACTTGTTGGGCGCGAGGAGGTCGGAGACGAGGGAGCCCGCGGCGGAGGGCGGCGGCCTGCCTTGTTTCTTCTGGAGTGGAGGAGTGGACGACTTCGGGGCCGGGGTCGGCGCCTTGGAGGAGGAGGTTGCGTTGGTATTGCTCAAGGAGGGCGTCGAGGCGCCAGAGCGGGCGGGCATGTAGTCATCCTCGAGGGCCTTCTTGTAGACGGTGCCAGGCCCTACTTCCGTCTGGACGACCTGGCGCGGCGCGGGCGTGTGTATCTGAGGTTTCTTCTTCTTGGGTCCTCTTGGCCGCTTTGGCACTGCATCTGCGTCTGAGGGGGGCTGTGAGCTCGTCGTTGCAGCGGCTGGTGGTGGTGGCGCTGCAGGCTTGGGATCTTGTCGTCGAGAGTTGAAGGCGGAGATAAACTCGATGGCCTGTGGTGAGTCGCCCAGAAAATTCTTGAAATGCTCTGCCGCCTCTGCCTTGGAGAGTGTGTTTGCGTAGTCAATGATCTGCTTCAGTTCGGAGTCTGGAAGGCCCAGCAGCATCGACAGTTGGTTCATCGACATTTTTGCTTGAGGGCGTTGAGTTGGCGCAGCGTGCTGTAGGGAAGCAGGCCAGGCAGCACTTGCATAGCTATAGCAAAGTCCTGGTATTCAGTGTATGACGTCCACTATAGGCCACCACCTAAACCCCTAACCCTGCCAACGTCGCCGGTCTGACTCACCCCCAAGCCTGACCGCTGCACGAGCTCAGTTCTGCATCATCATCATCATCATCATCCACTTTGTCTTCTACAAGGCCTTCTTCTCAGCAATATACGACGTGAGCTGGATAGCACGCACGTATTCTCCCAAGCTCCAAGGGATGCATCTCTAACGCCATCAAGCCGTCCATTCACGGAATCATGAGCTTTCTCAAGTGTCACCTGCGTGCTGTTCTGACATGGGCACATATCCCTTGCTCTTTTCAAAGCTGAATCCACTGCTATACATACATTTTCTAGACCGTCTCAATTAGAACAAACAGGGTCCGTTCGCCGAAGCCAATCCGAGCCCCCCGCAGTATGGGAGGTTTCAAGCAAATAACTGATCACAGAGCTCCCGAACTCTCCGTCTGCCGTCCTGCCAATTTCCTTCCCTTCTCCCCCGGTGCAGCAGGAAACCAGGGGGGGGGGGAAGTACGCCAGCTCCCAGCCACAATGTCTGGGACATGCAAATCCAATCAATACCCGACGTCTGGTGTCTAAGCCATCACCGCCGCCATCAAGAGAGCCAGAAGGCTGCTTCCAGCTATAGCAACCCCGCCGCTGTCCTTTGGCGACCCGGTGCTCGAGCTGGACGCCTCCGCCGAGGCAGACGCAGCCGTTGAAGCCGTCGAGCGGGCCGAGGCAGTTGCGGCGGTCGAGGCAGTCTTAGTCGAGGACCTGCTGGTCATCGTGGAGTTTGTGGTTGCATTGAGGTTGGCGTTGGCCTTGAACGTACCGCCAAAGGCCCCCGTGTCTGGCGAGATGTTGATGCTGCTGTTTCCCGCCGTGGCATTGTACGTGGCCACCGCCGTCTCGTTGGGCTGGTTGACGAAGCCAAACATGCCGTCCTGGCAGTGGTTGTGGTGCGAGGCGTTCTGCGAGCAGTAGTAGACGATGGGGTTTGTGTCGTTGATGGTGACCTGAAAGACATTGGCCTGAGTTGCTCGCTGTGTGTCAACCTCGTGCTCATGCTGGAGCCGACATGGCCACAGATCTCTGCTGCCACCTCGCAGGGTTCACTCACATTTTCACCGCTTGAGGCCGGCAGGAAGCCCGAGTAGAAACCACCCGTCGCAGCCGGCTGGCACGGGCTGCTCAGGTCGCCCATCACCACGCTGTGGTTGTGCGGGAGGAAATGGAACTCCAAGACGTCCCCGACGGAAGCATTGACGTTCACTGGGTCGAAGTAGACATCGCCGGCCTCGATCTTGATCGTCTTGGCTGCTACGACGTCCGCAGACCAGGCTGCAAGCAAGAGCCCTCGGATACGGCTGGGTTGCATGGTGATTCCGAGGTCGTTAATATGTTATTTTTTCTTCTTCAAAACTTAGGTAAGGCTCGGGAGAGGGAACGTTTGAGGAGAGATCACTATTCCTTCCCCTCCCTTTCTCTCTCCCCCCTTCCTTCTGGGCGAGACGAGAGACCGCTCCCTTTTTATGTTGAGGGAGGAGAGACAGGAACAGAAATCCGATAATCAGCCCGTCCCGCGTCATGTGTCTCGCACATACCCTTGCTCCTCACACGTGTCTTGGTCCTACCGCTGATCCATCCACCCAGCCTCCGTACTCGTGTAACGAGGGCCTATGACTTTTAGTTTTCCCCAGGCGGCACAGCAACTCTTTTGATTGGAAGGCGGTGCTTCCTGTTCATCCGAAGACTGTGCCACTGGCTGTCAATGTGCCAGCGGAGACACCGCACACCCAGCCAGCTCCTGGTGGTGTGACAAATCTAGAGGGCTCGCAGACACCCCAGCTTCGCGAGACACTCGAGATGAGGATGAGATAGCGGGTTTCCCAAGGGCCCTAGTCTCTTTTTTTTTTCTTTTTTTTTTTCTTTCTTTTCTTGAATGGATAGACCTGATGTGGCACTCTTGCCCTCTCATCCGTGATTCGCTTCCTAAGTGAGATCGACGCAGATCCGAGGCTCACAAAAGGGGGCGTGCGTGCATTGGTGGATCGCAGCAACAGCGGCGAGACCCAGCCCTCCCACAAAATATGTTATCGTGTCCCATTTCGTACAGCAGACACGATACACACGTCGACATCGGATCTTTAAAAAAAAAAAAATTAACCTTGCTGTGGTACCCGGCGAGGCCAATCACGGAAGGTAGGCCTTAAAGTGTTGTTGCTCTGCCCAGGATCATCTGGAGGTCTTCTCGCGGCGCAAGCAGCTTGCGTTCTCGACACCTTTACAGTTCTGACGCATCTCCTAGTCTCTGATACTTCAGAAGTCTTGTGACGGAGGAACTGTGAGATTCAGGCTCAACTGCTTCGCTGCGGCCTCCACTATCAATGAGGTGGAGAGCATGAGGCGATGAGAATCGCCACCACAGACACCAAGCATGAAGCTGTCTACAACGCCAATTGTGTTTTGGATCACTATTCATTTACACGGTATCAGGAGCATTGCGAAGATTGCCTTAATTTTTTTATGTAGCTGTCTTTTGCGCCTTGATGGTTATTGATCATCATCACATCCGAGAAACGGCTCAGCTATTTGTAGGCACCTCTTGCGGTACGTGGTTTCTTTGCACATCTTCTCAGTATAATTTACTTGTGCTCGCCACTCCCACCTGTATTCGTCGTGATGGTAGAGTTGGCCGTTTTCCACCTGCAGCTCAGATGCCTGCGATCTCCTGCTTCAACTCAACGATCCGCTCCTGTGATGGCAGACGTAGGCCACAGTCGGCCTTCATCCCGGCCCAGGTCAGCAGTCTCTCCTGCGAGACCTTGAAGCGCTCTCTGAACTCCTCAGTGTGTATGCCCAGGTCGCCAGGGTAGTCGATGGAGTCGCCCGCCCACTTGTACAGCGCGCGGACGAATTTAGACTCCAGGCCAAACGTGTGTTTGCCGTCCAGACAGGCGATGCTGAGATAGGCACGCGCCACGTCGCGCATCGTAGACCGCTCCAGAAGCTCCGAGTTCTTGACGGCACCGACCCACTTCATCTCGTTGTCGGCCGCCTGTGCGACGAAGAACATGAATTTGACCAGGTCGACAATGTCGTGGGCCCAGACGGGGCCGGAGTGGTCGCGCAGATAGATGGTGCCCTTGAGCACGAACTCGAGGCCGACGACGTAGTGCAGATCACGATACATGGAACCTAGGGTGCGGTAGATGGATGGCAGAGGCTCGATGTGGTGGGGCCAGTGGCCGCCGGGGAAGCTCTTCTCGATGATGCTGCCGATCTGGTCTTGGAAGCTGATGCAGGACTTCACAGTATGCAATCTGGCAAAGGCTCTCTCGGCGTCCTCTCCGAGCTTCAGGAGGTCCAGTTGGCCCTGCTTGAACTTTGCGAGGTGATCCTGGCGGTCGACGGCCGCAGCCACGTGCTCGGCCATCTCGTCCTTGCACTTCTGACCTGTTCAGGGGTTGGTTAGTCTGATGGATTGCGTTCGTTTTTCTCGGCGTTGAGGCTATTATAAGAATCGGTGGTGCCGGCTTACAGTTGCAAGTGATGAACATGTACTGCTTAAGAGTCGAGCGTCGGAGGAGAACGTCGAGGCGGGGTGTTGGGTAATAGTTGACGGTGATCTCTGTGCCCGCTGGAATGTCTCGCAGCGCCCGGCAGCGAAGCTCTCGTCCTTCGAAAAAGACATGAGCATTGGCGTCGCAGGAATGGTTGATCATAGACACGACCAGGTCGAGGAAGCTTCCGTACTGGATCTCACCCTCGGGGGGGCAGATGGCACCGGCGTTGGTCATCAACTAATGCGGGAAACTCAGCTACCATCCAGACAGTGCTTCAAGCCCCAACCGCTAGACTCACCATGCAGTACAGTTCCTGGCAGCGGCGCGTGTCCAAGTACAGACCAGGCTCGACGCGGCTGCGGTCATCAGGCGTGGTCGCCTGCCTGACGTTGCTTGCAACCATAAAGGTAGGGGGGATTCCCTCTTCATTCTTCTCGTACCAATCATCGTTCTGCTCCTTGTAGTGGGTTTCCAGATTGACAATCGCCTCGTAGTTGGATCTGGACATGACTTTGTTCTCGATCCACAAGACCAAACGGCAGAGGGCCCGTGGCAGGGCACCCATGTTCTTGTTGAACTCTTTGATCTGCCTCAGCACGGGGCACTCGAGCTTGTGATAAGACTTCCAGGCCTTCTTTTGACAATCCTGCAGGTAGTGATCATGATTAGACAAAACGGTGTCAAAGTCCACTGGTGGGTGGCCACTGACCTTGGAGCAGTACTCAACCACCCTGCAGCCTGTGCAGGACAAGATCTTGATCTTCTCCCTGTCTTGATCTCCTTCAAAGAAACGGCCGTCTGGGTGAACTGGGGAGTTTTTGTTGAGGAAGCAGTGGTCGCAGAGATCACTGTTGTTTGCCTCGCTGACGACCAGAAGAGGCTGAGATCGAAAGATCTCAGAGCCTGCCTTCACGTCATGTACCACGAACAGGCCATTGCCAGCATTGGGGATTGACGACACGTTGATGCGAAGGGGCACACTAGATTTGGCCACGCGACTAAGGATATGATCGCACAGCTCAGGCTGCTCGTAGATGTGCTTCTTGGGTTGATCAGACATCCTGGCAGTGTCAGTGAGGACCACTCAGGAGCTTGAGAGGATGGGTGTTGGGTGCTGGATACTGGGCGCTGGGAAGTAGGCAGGTGAGAAGTATTGTTGTTGTTTTGGGTGGGGAGAAGGGAGGGGAAGGGGGCTGCTTTGGGTCTCAAAGGCAGGAGGGAAGGGGACTAGGCGAAGCAAGAAGCAAAAATCAGACGAAGAGGGCCGAGAGGGCCCAAGGTGCTGGATGTCTTTGGAAACTGATCAAAGCCTTGCAGCATGAGACATGTTAAAAAGGACAGGTCTGCACCCACACAGATCTGACCACACAGAGATCAAATCAGAAGCAGAGATTTTTACCTCAAAGGCTGGGCTGCCTTTGAACTGGCAGAATTGGGCAGATGGGAAGATTAAGTCCAGTCACTGCACCTAACAAACTAAAGTTATTAATTGTATATTGACAATAATACCATTATTGCTCTATTGTCCCATGAGACAGGTGACAGAATAATACACAAGTTTGAAGTGAAGGTACTGTGGGTGGGGGGGGGGGAGGGAGAAGTCAGGGCGAGCTGAAGTAAACCGATTAGTTTGTTTTCTTGGAAGAGGAGGGAAGGCGAGGGAATGTGAGAGACAAAGACGATATGACAATCATGTACTTACTGTACCTCAAACCCAAATTGTTGTCCATGTTTGGCTCGTAACTCCATACCTGTCCATAGCAATCACCTTGTTGGATGATCAGGAGACAGGAGGACATATGAATATTTCACTGAAAGTTTGAAGGTGTGGAGGTGTGAAGAACATGGAAGGTTATTATATTAATACTCATGTCTTGGATCAAAGCCCACGTGCTGCAATTTGCAGACCGTGATGATGACCACTCGCAGACATGATCTGAATTGGGTTGGGTTACAGGGCCAACAACCACACCTTGGAGAGCCAAGGTCATACACTGAGGCAGATGCTCGCAATCTCTACAACTCTCTGCATAGGCCCAAGGGCGGTCGGTACCTAGGAAGCAAGCAAACATAGACTTACTGCCTCAGTGCCTTCATGCTCTCTCCTTCTCCTTCTGTCGAAACAGGAAATCTTTGATCCCTGCGGCACGCTCTGCTTGTAGAGTGATGCAGATCACCGCCTCCTCAGAAGCCATTTGTGAGACAAGCAGCGTCATGCGCAATCCGTAACCTCGGAGTTGGCCTGGACCTCCTGCTTATACTCGTCGGTGGCAGCAATGCCATCAGCAACCTGCCGGCCAAAGAGCCTTGAGAGGCGGGCAGTGAGACATCCATCGAAGGACAGGGTGGGGGTGGGCATGATTCCTCGTAGAGTTCGTGACATTGACGTAGCGAAACCCGGCCTCGCTACCAATGGTCACATTGAAAGAGTTCCTTGGCGACCCAGTTGACCTTGTGAGGGGAGAATCTCGAGCCGCAGCAGGCAGTCGGTTCCGCTCGCCAAGATCATCGATACGGCCACTCTCGGCGGGCTGTCGTCCTGCCGCTGGACAATTTTCTTGATCGAGTTGGCCATTTTTCGGGGAAAGAGGCGTTCGGTGCCACAGAGGGAGGCGCTATTGAGCTGCTCCGTGTCTGGCAGGGCGCTGGAAGCCCGAGAGAGGGGGGGGGGGAGCTGGCGTACTCGGGGCGCATGGCTGGGCACTGACGACGCCTCGCAAACGGGGCAGTGGGGTCTGTTTACTATGTGTACAAGTTGACGTTAGCGCTCCCGCCTCTAGATCCGACAAAACGGGACGCCCTAGTCACTATGACTGAGGGGCCTCCTCTCCCAGGAATGGCAACAGCATACTTACTTCAGGCAAACACGGTTGCCAAGGTCACCAAGGTTGCCAAAAACAATATGGAGACGGCTGGTAATAAAGATAGACGGGAACAACGTAAGGGAAGAGGGGGGGGGGGGTATAATAAGAAGGGCAGCCAGGCAAAAAGGAAAGAAGAAAAAGAAAGAAAAATATAAAAACGACAATGACAAGATTCGAACTTGCGCCTCCGAAGAGACTGGCTAACGTTAAACCCAGATGGGAATAGCAGGCCAGCGCCGTAACCACTTGGCTACATTGCCGTATTTGTTTCATTTCCGGATTCTAATCAAGTATTATGTACTCTATAACAGCCCATTCAAGCTGGTTGGTTATCTTATGAGCCCACCCCAGCACGACATGCTGCAAACTGGAGGGATGAAATAAATAGTCTTGGAAATTTGTTATATACAATGAATGACTTTTTCGAAACAATCAATATCCAGCCTTTTCTTTTAACCATTGAAAAGGCCAGGCCTTAATAACTAACATCCATAGAAAAGGGCCAATTAACGAAGCCAAGTCAAGCCCGGCTTAGGCCGCGGACGGTTCGTCCGTCTCGGACACCGCATTGCGACGACACAGACACAGGGGTGGCAACCGTGAACCATCTTGGTCCGCCGGCCGGACTACGAGCGACATGAGTATATATACAGCACACCTCATCGTTTCGATTTTCACAATGGATTCGTCGCACGAGATTTATAGGAATTGCTGGCGGTGCTCATTTATACACAAACCTTGAAGTCATGGACGGTCAGAAGAACATTGTTGTACTGGGCGGATCATATGGTGGCCTGTCGACTGCTCACTATCTTCTGAAGCATGTCTTGCCAAAACTCGCCGACAGGGATTCCTACAAGGTCATCCTGATCAGCACATCGTCTCAGGTGTTTTGCCGCCCTGCTTGTCCTCGTGCCATGATATCCGACGAGGCGTTCTCCCAGGAGAAACTCTTCGTGGACATCAAGACCCAGTTCAACCAATATGGCGAGACATGTTTCCTCTTCATCCACGGGACAGTCACAGAACTAGACCACAGGCACCGCAGGGTCACCATCACCACTCACGACGGCGCCCCCGAGGTGATCTCCTTTCACGCCGCAGCCATAGCGACCGGCTCATCGTCCACGTCTCCCCTGCTCGGCCTGCAAGGCGGCGAGACGATGCTTCGTGAATGCTGGGCTTCCTTCCGGACCGGTCTCTCCACTGCCACAAGCATTGTGATCGCCGGTGGTGGGCCCGCCGGCGTCGAGGCAGCAGGCGAGCTCGGCGAGCACCTCAACGGCCGTGCCGGAGCCTTGGCGACCCGGCCGTCCAGGCCCAGGGTGAAGATCACCGTCGTCACCGGCGCCCAGGAGCTCCTACCTTGCCTGCGCCCGTCCATCGCCAGCAAGGCAGAACCGCTCCTTGCCAAAGTCGGCGTGACGGTGATCAAAAACGCGCGGGTCGTCTCTGTCACACCCCAGGGGGCAGGCACAGACCCAGGGCTCCTGGCGACCCCGGCCACGGTCCTCCTGGGCGACGGCCGGTCCCTCGAGGCGGACATGTACATACCCGCCACGGGCACGACGCCGAACACGTCCTTCTTGGCGGACAGGTCGCTGCTCTCACGCGACGGCCGCATCGAGACCAACTCGGAGACGCTGCGGGTGGACGGGGCGGGGCCGGACGGGCGGGTGTATGCCATTGGCGATGCGAGCACCTTTGCGCGTCCTGCGGTGCACAACATCCTCGCCGCGGTTCCCGTGCTCTGCACGAATATGCAGCGCGATCTGCGCCGGGCGGCGGGGCAGGCGGTGGAAGGGCAGGATCGTGTGTTTCGAGAGGACACGAGGGAGACGCAGCTGGTGCCGATCGGGAGGACCAAGGGGGTCGGGGCGGCGATGGGGTGGCAGGTGCCTGGCTTCTTGGTGTGGCTGATCAAGGGACGGGACTACTGGCTGTGGACGACAGGAGATCTGTGGAGTGGGAAGCGGTGGGCCAAGGAGTCATGAGATGAGTGACCAAAGCTGTGTTTAATATCCTCTGTCGGTCGAGTATATATTTTCTGGGAGATGAATTCCATCTTGGTTTATCCGCCCTTGCGGCAAAGCTGCTGAATGACGACCAGTCAGAGGCGTCTGTCTCAACCTTGCTTGATGTCGCAATGATGAGATTCAACATCAGAACTCCAGGTCAGATACAAAGAAATTGAGTAAATTATATATGAAAAAAAAAAAAAAAAACCACTATTCATATATTCAGATGGGTCAAAGATGATCTTGAATCTCTTCCATTTTTTTGCTTTGGTGGGCCCACTTTGGCTCCGGGTTCGGGTTGGAGACCAGAGCTTCCGACCGCCGGGGGGAATTCTGACAAGGTTTATGTATAGTAAATCTCGGTTCAAATTATCCCACTGGGTTGCCGGTTTGAATTCAATCCTACACAGGTCTTCCGAGATCCGAGATGCGGGACTTTGTCCGGAGCTTCGGAGCCCTGGGGGAGAGAAGGGGGGGGGGGGGATTTGGTTATGCAACCCCGAGGGGGGTTTTGTCGCGGCGTTGGAAAGTTTTTTTT
>JACWRQ010000095.1:0-49298 GCA_014849955.1 Cryphonectria carpinicola | reverse complement strand
AATAAAAAAAAAAAAAAAAACAAAAAAAAAAAAAGCAAAAAAAATAAACGAAAAAATCATAAAGAAAAACAATAATTTAAAAAAAAAAAAAAAAAAAAAAACAGAGGGGAAAAAAGAGAGAGAGAAAACACCAACCAAAAAAAAAAAATAAAAAAAAAAAAAAAACCAGCCAAGAATAACACCTGATCAAAGTGATCGAACCGCTTACCTGGATTCTCCGTCTTAATGCCTCGCAGCCAGCAATCTAATGATAACACCATGCAGTCTAGTAGTTGTTCAATCTAATCCCTCCTCTTCCTCTCAGAAGGAAGACCATACCAACAGACCAACATGGCAGCAAACAACCCAATCGCGATAGGGTGCAGCACAAACGTGCCGGCCGCCTGCGCGAGCAAACCCGTGGTAAACGGCGCGGCGGCGCCGCCCGAGCTCCCGAAGGCACTGATGACGCCCATGCCGCTCAGCTTCTCGGACCTGCTCATGGTGCGCATGAAGATGGCAGCGGCGCAGGGGTAGACAGGGCCCAGCAGCAGACCCACGACGGCGACAGCTACTGCGTCGCCGACAATATTGGGCACGAACCACACCAGCAGCTCGAAGACGGCTGCGCCTACGACGATGCCGTACACGAAGATGCGCTCGCCGATGCGGTGGGCGGGGATGCTCAGGATGAAGCGGCCCAGGGTGATGCCGGCCCAGAAGCCCGAGGTCACGTAGCCGACGCGGCTCGGTGCGCCGTGTCGGGCGTCCTCGAGGAAGGAGATGACCCAGCCGCTGATGCTCACCTCGGCGCCCTGGTAGGCGAAGATGAAGAGGGCGCCGAGCACCACGACGGGGGACCGGAAGGCCTGGAGCGCGCCGCGGAGCTTGGACGCCACCGCCCTCGACGAAGAACTCCGGGTCGGGGCGAGGGGGGCGGCGGTGGCGTCGGCATTTTCGGCCTCAAAGTGCCAGTAGGACCAGAGGGCCAGGCCGCTGTTGAACACGGAGGCGGCCAGGGTGAGGAGGTAGTACCGGCTCCAGACCAGGCTGAGGACCGTCACGAAGGCATTGGCGATCAGGGGGCCGCAGATGCCGCCGATGCCATAGGCACCGTGCATGGCACCCAGGGCGGTGGTGCTGCTGCTCAGGCTGCCGCAGAATATATTGCCCAGGGCCAGGTTGACGCTCATGCCCAGGCCGATGACGAAGAAGGCAGCGACGATGACGGGGAAGGGAGCCGTGCAGGCGATGGCTGCATAGCCACCGGCCATGAGGAGCGTGGACAAGGCGATGGCGCGGCCTCGGCCGAGACGCTCCCTGAGGGGATCGATCAGGGCTGCGCCCAGAATGAAGCCTGCGGCCTGGCCCACGAAGATGAGGGACACCACGGCATAGCCAATGTTGTAGTACCTGGTGTTCGCGTGTCAGAGACAAGACAAACGGGCTTTCGAGATGGTACAGGATCGAGCTCAGTTGAGTAGAACGAAAGAAAGAGAAGAAGAAGAAGAAGAAGAAGAAGAAGAAGAAGAAGAAGAAGAAGAAGAAGAAGAAGAAGAAGAAGAAAAGTACTCACTTCTCCATGTAGGGCAACAGAGGCCCAGAAGCAGAATCACTCAGCCCATTCCCCAGGTTCGTCAGGCAGGCCGACAGCAGCCTGAACCTGTTCATATAAGGGTCCCAGATGCTCTGAGAGGCATCGACGCCATCGTCTGCGCCGAACACAGGGCTTGCGGGACGGCTCTCGAGGTCTGGTGTGGGAGGGCATGAAAAGTGGTTGGGCGTCACTGTGCCGGACCTGTAGCCTCCCGTGTGCGTCGCTGGCCTGGAGATACGGACCAGCTCGAATTCTGAGCCGCTGGCGCTGTCGTCACCCTGAGGAACAGCAGGATACGTCTTGGTGACGCTTCTCTGGGGCCGGAGGGGCGGCCGGAGTGGTGTAGATTGGAAGGTTGCTGGTGCCGATTCGACGGCGACCAGCTGGCTGAGGAAAGCAGCCTCCATCTTGAACCCAGGGACGAGAGCACTTATTGTATGTCGTAGGGATCAGGAAGAAAGAAAGAAGAAGAAAGAAAAAAAGAGGAAGTGGGAGAATATCTTGGAAAACCTTGGAAAGTCAATTGAATCTTTTATAGAGAGAGCCGCTTTGGATGGACACAGCTAGAGGCCAAGAGAAGAGTGTGTGGCACTTCATCGACATGCCAGAAAGAACAGGACTCACTCTTTCTTATACTCTTTTTCCTCTCCCTCCATCGTCGGGTGGCTGTCCACCTATGTGCGTGCATGGCTAGTTCCCGCCCCCGTGCGGCTCACCGTTTTTTATCTTGGGGTGGTCATAGTGTTTTGGCCAACCCAGCAAGGGCCGATTCCGGTTTCGCGGAAGAGGGTTTTATAATCAAGGAAAGGTTGGGTAGAAATGATCCTGGGGCTGATTTTGCAAGAGAGAGAAGATATTGTATTTAGCCACTGCATTTTCTGCTGGAAGGTGGCGTTGTTTATCCAGAGCACTCCAGGCAAGTCCCTTGGCTACCCTGTGCCTTCCTCTCCACTGGGTCATTTTATCTATCCCTCCGTTTCTTCCTTCCTTCTGGGCATAAATGACGACAATTGCCATTTGCTTGCTGATCTGCAGGGATCCAAGGGTGGTTCGATTAGGCCTCGGAAGGAGAAGGAGAATGAGAGACGGCTTCTCAAAGCGTGGTTTAGTATCGCAATAATATAATCCGTCTGTCCATTCGGAATGTTTTTTTTTTTCTTCCTCTTTTCTTTATTGGCACCGTCTGGTAATCGCGACCAGATGCAGACCATTGCACCACTAATGTAGGGATTTCTCAATGGGGCACAGCGCCCTTTGCGGGGAAGGGGCGCCGCACACACCTTCTACCAATGCTCATGCCATGCACCTGTGTGGTGTACGGTGCTTGTACTGTAGGGAAAGAGAGAGACGCCTCCCCCCCCCCTCAAAATCTGCCCATAAAAAAAGAGCATCAATTGGCGGAACTTGTAGAAATCAATAGAATGGGTTGCCTGGCACATATTCCTTCTACCAAGTGTTTATGTTTTGTGGTATAATTGCTAGCAAAAACCAAAAAGGGATGATATCATCTGTGTAGAAGAAGAAGAGAAAGAAAAGGTAAAAGAAAAAAAGAAAAAAAGAAAAAAAGTATTGCCACTCAACATTGCCTTGATGCACATAGCATAAAATTTTTCTTATTTTTCTTATTTTTATTTTATTTTATTTTTTGTTCAATTAACCGGTGTATTTACATAACAAGGATTGACCCCTCCACCTAAAAAAAAGTTGGCGGGGCATCTTTTCCTTCTCGCGGCACGCAGACACATTCCTTCCTTCCTGCTCATGTACACAAAGCACATACTCCCCTCTCCTGCAGGAAAATCAACAAACCTCAAACGACCGCTTTTCTCTTCTTTTTTTTTTACTTGAAAAAAAGTCAAATAAAAAGAAAAAAAGAAAGAAAAAAATGGGCCGACCAAAGCGTAATATCCTCGCCGCCGCAGAGGAGTCCACAACCCCTCCAGACGAGATGACCGAGGCCCAGTCCGTCGCGCGCGTCGGCAAACCAGAGGGCAACAACCTGTACACCTGCATCCTGCCCAACACCAAGACCGTCCTTGTCGAGCTGGCGCAGCGGTTCCGCAATACCATATGGATCAAGCGCGGCGGCTTCGTCCTCGTCGATCTGACCCCGAGCGACGAGCGTTC
The DNA here is from genome assembly GCA_014849955.1 of Cryphonectria carpinicola. NCBI lineage: Eukaryota > Fungi > Ascomycota > Sordariomycetes > Diaporthales > Cryphonectriaceae > Cryphonectria > Cryphonectria carpinicola. The sequence continues at coordinate 45,595 of JACWRQ010000095.1, read as the reverse complement.
CAAGGCCAACAGCAGGGTCCAGGGCGAGATTGTCAATGTGGTCCGGGACGAAAAGGAATGGCGAAAGATGCCGTACTGGTACGTGAGAGAAAAACAACGATCGACCCCGCTCCATCTAGAGCTGCCATGCACCTTTTCTCTGCTGCTCATACCTCTCTGATGATCGCCGAGATGTCTAACGAGAGCCAACGAGAACAGGCCTAGAGAATTCCCGAAGCACACTTACGACGACGACGAGGAGGAGGATATGAATCCTCGCGACCTACCCCCAAGCGACTCGGAGGACGAGGTGTGAAGAAGAAGAAGAAGAAGAAGAAGAAGAAGAAAAGGACGGATGGCTTCGGAATAGGAAATCATCGCGCCTCCTCCGTTACTGCGTCTTGACATCACCTTTTGCTGATGTCTGCTGGGGCTGCTCGCGGGTTGATGATGACGACCCAACATCATCTGCCGTGCCAAACCAGACCAATCCCACGGTGATTGTCATGACCGCGACAACAATGGCCGAGCTGACGGTTGTGCTCGGAAAGACATTCCAGGCCCACTCCTGCAGGGCCCACAGGGCATACTGCAGGACCGGGTGCTGGCCGCTCCGCCAGAGCAGGTACGGTGTAGACCAGGCGAGATAGGCGTAGAACTGGTAGTGCAGGGACCGAGCAAAGAGGAGGCCGATCACGTTGGCAGCGAGGATAGTGGTCAGGATGTAGCTGGGGCTGAACCTCTTGCACAGCGGCCCCCAGTTCTGTCCCTGCCCTGGGCGGCCGAGGGTTGCCCGCAGGATGTCCGGGATCGTCTTTCTCGTAGGAGGTAGCCAGCGGGTGAACAGGAACGTCAGCAGGACGGAGGCATGCAGTGCGAGCAGGGTGTAGGAGAACTGTTTGCTGAGGAACATGTCCTCCCCGATGAAGCGCCAGTTGACGGTCCACTTGAAGAAGAACTGACGGGAAAACTCAAAGGCCCGGGACAAGTAGGACCAGGGGAACTGGAGGAAAGGCGCCGCCATGAGGGCCTGTAGCGCGCCCATGGATCCCACGGTAGCCACAGTCCCTACCACTCCCTGGGTGAAGAAAATCAGGATGCCCACGGCGGGGAGAACCAGGAGCAGAGACATTTTGATGCCCACACCCCAGCTGTAGATGAGGCTCCCAGACAGCCAAGACCCGTGCTGGAACAGGAAGATGGAAACCCAGAGGAAGAAGGTGGCGAAGCAGTCGTTGAAGCAGCGGAGCATGAAGATGCTATGGAGACGTTTGGACAGGATGAGTAGGGGAAGGACATAGGGAGGAGCCTGTAAAAATTTTTCTATGTCAGCCTCTCTTTCTCTCACTCTCTCTCTCCCTCTCTCACACACACACACACACTCTCTCTCTCTCTCTCTCACGCGTGCCTCATGAGAATAAACAAGAGACTCAAATCTATGAATATTACACACATACCTTGGCTTTGAGGTAGCATGCCATCACAACACCCACTGTGATCAGGTAGAGACCTGCAAACAGCTTCTGAGCCAGATAAATGTCCTTTCCATGATCTGTCAACTCGTACAGGACACGATAGATCCACACATGGGCAGCTGGGTATACAAGGGGGCCAGTGCCGCCCTCGATCTTGGTGTAGTCTCTCTCCCCATCCTCAAACAGCTGGATCTGTTCCATGTAGGCCCTCCAGTCAATCTCTGTGTCTGTTTGAATTATTATTATTATTATTATTATTATTTGAAAAAAGAATAAATTCCAGATTGGTCATTAAAGGCCAGGCATCATATAGTAAGATTCAGTATAGCAGTTTACTACTTACAAGGCACCTTCTTGATGATGATCACACAGAGGGCAGCGTCGAGAAGCAGCAGGCCAGCTGGGATAAGACGAGACAGGAAATGCCGTCCTGTTGCTATGTCTTGTGCAAGCCTGTAGGCCTGCACAGGGAGGCTGTCTTTGTCTGCCATATCTTTTTTTTGGGGGGGGTGGGGGGGGGGGGGGGGGTTTATGGCTGCTCCCCTGTCCAGTCGTCGTGGTGCTTGAGGGGTAGTATTGTTGTTTGTTTGTTTGTTGTTGTTGTTGTTGTTGTTGTTGTTGTTGTTGTTGTTGTTGTTGTTGTTGTCGTCGTCGTCGTTGTTGTTGAAGATGCACCAAAGTCCATGCTGGAGCGACGTGTTTGGAAGCTACAGACACCCCTGCAGCGGTCGTCCCCCATCACAAGTCAGACCAGGGGGCCCTCTTAGCCCACCTAGACGACACGCGTCCTTCTAGTGACTACAGTAAAATGTTTAGAGCAAGAGAGAGAGAGAAAAGAACGAGACGTATATTTTAAACTCTCTCAATTACTCTGCATAACAAGAATTTTATTTCTTATTTTTTTTGTCTCTTTCCTTTTCCCTTTTCCTCTTCATCTGGTAGAGGATAGTGGTCGTTGCATAAACTCAGTGTAAATCCATGGCGTCCTCCTGAGCGCATCATCTCGAACTACATCGATTGAAACCGTAATAGAATTAAGTATAAAAAAAATTAAAAGAATACGAGAGTATCTTGGCATGCTTGTGAGCAGCTAGATTATAGAATGCTATTACAACATGCGCGTGTGTGTGTGTGAGAGAGAGAGAGAGAGAGAGAGAGACTATTCCCATAAACCCCCCCCCCCTCCTCCCTCATATCACCTTTTTATCCCTTCCCTCCACCCCCTACGATTAATTGGTCCTACAGCCTCGCCTTCTCCTGCACAGCTGTGGCCGCCTTTCCTCGAATCTCACTTACCAGCTCCACCACCCTCTCCGCCGTCCCATACGAGCCCTGATACCCCCACCCGGCATGCCCATAGTTGTGCACCACCCAGGTGCCCCCGGCAAGCTGCTCCTTGTCGACCCTCACGCCCCCCTCGCGGTACGGCCGCAGGCCGACCCCGTGCCGGATGACATCCAGGCCCTCGACCCCCTTCCCGGCCGTGATCTGCGGGAACTTGGCCGCGATCCGCTGCATGATCCGGTTCGCAATGTTGGGGTCCGGGTTGGGGTCCCAGCTCCCCTTGGCGTACGTCCCGCCCAGCACCGTGCCGCCGCCCGCCGCCCGCGTCATCGAGTAGACGACCTCGTCCGCCTCGCCCTCGCCCTCGCCCAGCGTGCTCGACACGGCGTACATGGCCGGGCTGGCGTTGCGCACCAGCACGATCTGGCCCCGCGCGGGCTGCATCGCCGTGTCCGCCACGCCGCCCAGCTTGAGCGCGCCCAGCCCCGTCGCGTTGATGATGATGATGTCGTTGTTGTTGTTGCTGCTGCTGCTGCTGCTGCCCTCGACCTTGTCTCCTGCGCTGGCCGGTGCGGCTGTCTCGCTGTCCTGGTGCAGCGCCGCCGCCTCGGAGATGTGGGACAGGGTGGCGCGCCTGAACACGACGCCGAGCTTGCGGCACTGGCCTACCAGCCAGGGGAGGTAGATGGCCGTGTTGATGCAGAGGGAGCCGAACTCGTGCCCGTAGGCCATGCCGGGCGGGAGCTCGCTGTCTGCCAGCCTGCGGTAGTCTGGGAAGAAAGTGCTGTACCAGGGCTTCTCGTTGAAGAGGTCATCTCCGAAGCCGGAGGACTTGTTGCTGGGCTGTACGAGATTTGGTGAGCCTTTCATACCCACACAGACGGTGGTGGCTTTTCTTCTTCTTCAATTTTCTTTTCTTGTGAGACGAGACTTGAGCCCTCAGAAGGACGCAACTTACCTCTAGATCCTTTGCGTTGCGGTAGACAAGGGCCTCTGAAGAAAATCGGGGGCTTCTTGTCAGCGGTTGACAAGTCCTCCCTCACACACACACACACTCTCTCTCTCTCTTATACACACGAAGGACCATCATGAAGATACAAACTCACTCTGTAGGTGAATACCAGCCTCAGGCACCTCGACTGCCAGTCTCCTCAGCTCAGGCCAAGACCTCCTCTCCCACCTGCTGGTCTCAGGTGTCGACATCCTGTTGGTATTCTCTGGGTCAACAACACACACTGCACCGTGATGGGACCCTCCTCGAGGAGGACGGCGAGAGAAAAGAAGAAAACAAGAAAAAAGAAAATAAGAGAAACGGGGGGAAAGTATACTGCTCACGGTAAATAGTTGGCTCCAGCCCACGGCGACGCATACTGGATATCATAATCACCAGGCATGTGCTTCGCAATGACGGTCACCACATTCTCCTTGTCCTTCGCCAGCAGGAGGGCGGAGGTGAGCCCTGAGACTCCGGCACTGCAGGTGGTGGTCCCCAAAGAAACAGGTCAGCCATGTTCCGTCTCCAAGAAGGGGGGGGGGGGGGTTTAAAAAGAAAGAAAGAAAGAAAGAAAGAAAAGATCGGAGATAAAGTATATAATCAAAACTCACCCGACCACTACGATGCGAGGCATTGCACAATATACAATTTCAATCTTACGACAATAGAAACGAATTCTAGAGACCTGGCAAAATCACCATGAGACTGAGAACCTCAGCGACGGTTGCGAGAGCTGGGAGGAGATTGAATCTAAGCATGTTAACAGAGAGTCCTCCAAAGGGTGTGCACAACCACATAAATACGCAAATACGGTCCCGGACTCTAGAAAAATGACCACTCACCCCCTCGATTTGCCGGCAAGAAAGCAGCCCAGAGATAAAAATGACGTGACTCTATGTCTTATTCCAGATGGGATGGTCAGAGACGGAGACACAGAGAGGGAGAGAAGGAGAGAAAGAGAGAGAGTGAGAGAGGAGGGAGGGGCCACTTTTGCGTATCGAGCAAGATAAAAGAGGGGGAGGGGGCAGGAGACGGTTTGCACCGGCGGGCGGATACTGTAGGTGCTACTTCGTTGGCTTCCTACTTAGCTTTCCCCTGTTCCCCCTCCTTCTCCCCCCCCCCCCTTTTTCTCAACCTCGCCGCGCGATCGGAGCTGTGCCGGGGCCGGAATCTTTAACACCGGCACGGCATCTGCTTACCCGTGGTTGTTGTTTTATCATTCTATATGTCATCAAATCATCTTTCCTTCTTACAATCCTCTCTAATTATTGTACAAGTCCATGTGGCCTGGGTACAGAGAAAGGGCGCATCAGCAGAGAACAATTGGATTGGATTAGAGATCAAGAGGATCGAACGGACCTTCGCGATTCCGAGCCTGCCGGCCTTGGAGAAGCGACGAGGATGTAAGTGGCTTCAGCAATGGGAATGCGACGTCAATTGACTAACCGACGCCGAAAAGCTGTGCTAAGATGGCGCGGTACGACTTGGATACGACTTGAATACGACTTGATTGAATGCGCGATGCACACTTGCTTGCTTACATGCAAATGCCGACACCAATGGTCACGAGTGCCGAGTTGCTAATGAGGGGCACGCCAGCCTGTGATGAGCAAGGAAGGGAGGTGCTGCATATTACATCAGGCAGCACCACAGGTCGCAGTCTGCCCGATATTGGACTCAAAAGTATATATGTAGTCTGTAGAATCAGCCATCTACTCGTACATCAATGTACATGCGGTGCCAGCTGTTGTTCAATATATATATATATATGAGGTGTAAACAGTGCAGTCTTATTAGCAACATTACTCAACATCTTTCTGCCATTCCACTCAGCAGGTCTTACATTCCGCTGAAGTCTTGAACATGACACAAACCAAACCCCTAAGGATCCTCGTCGTGGGAGGCGGCATCGGTGGGCTATCTGCATCCATCGCACTCAGCCTCCAAGGCCACGAGGTCGAGGTATGCCCCTGTGGTCAAACCAAGACCAGATGAGTCCCTTCCATGTCCATGAGGGGCTCCCGGCAGGCTGATCGTCGCTTTCGCTTAGGTCTTTGAGAAGTCGAGACTGCACACAGAGCTCGGAAACGCCATCTACTGCGCGCCCAACTGCACGGCGGCGCTGAACCACCTGGACATTCACCCAGGAGAGTGTGGAGGCGTCATCTACGGCGGGGTGGGTGTCCTTTGCTTTTCCTTAAAATCCAAGAGACTTATCGACCAAGAGGGAGTCCGTCGCGAGCGCTGACACATCTTGGTATGGCAAATAGGCCAAGTACCTAGACGCCGACTGCAACGTCTTGCGCGTGGCAATCACGACGGATCAGGACAGGGAGACATGGCTGGCGGTGCGTTGTACACATCCACTTCAGCGTCGCATTGCGCTTGCTACTACTACTGCTAACAAGCACTCACTCGTGTGAATAGGAATGGTACCTGGTCACCCGCTCCGACCTGCATGAGAGCCTCAAGCGCAAAGCCGTTTCCCTGGGTGGACAGATCCACACTGCCTCCCTTGTCACAGGTGTCGACCCCGAGACCGCCACCATCACCTTTGCCGACGGCAGCACCGCGACTGGCGACCTCGTCGTGGGTGCAGATGGGGCCTACTCCGCCGCCCGCGCAGGTATCCTGGGCCGCGAGGTCCCGCTGCACGGGACGGGGCGCTGCTGCTACCGTTTCCTGATCCCGACGGCTGATCTGCTGGCCGATCCCGAGACGAGACTCTTTGCGGACACACCAGGCTCGTTCGTTGAGATCACTGGAGAGGACGAAAAGAGGATCATTTTGTATCCGTGCTCCTCAGGAAAGGTGATGAATATCGCGGCCTTTGTGCCCAGGAATGAGGTCGGGGAGATCAAGCGAGGTAGGTCGAAGTCCATGCAGGACAGGAGGGCTCAAGATTGCTGACGACACAATTTTTGCTAACTTCTCTGCCCCCTCCCACCAGGTCTGACGAGTTATGACCAGATGGGAAACAAGACACGGCTCAAGGAGCACTTCAGCAAGTTCTGCGGGTCCGTCCAGAAGATGCTTGATAAGATACCCGAGGACGGCGCCAGGCTGTGGGATCTCGTCGACATGGAGCTTCAACCCAGTGTCACCAGGCAAAAGGCCATCCTCATCGGGGACGCAGCGCATCCTTTCCTGCCTTGTAAGTCAATTGTGGTCCCAGTCTCGAGATTTCTTTCTTCTTGTCTCCTGCACTATACAGTAGTACCCAGCAACTTGACTGATGCCTCTCCCTCTCTCTCTTTCTCTCGGGTGCGCGTCTATAGACATGGGCCAAGGCGCTGCACAGGCCATCGAGGATGGCTGCACCCTGGGCGTTGTACTACCACTTGGCACTACCCCTGAGGAGATTCCTCGTCGCCTCGAGCTGTGGCAGCGGTTGAGAATGGACAGGACGACCAAGATCGTGAACTTGACGAGACACAGGGGGAGGAAGCCCGACGGGAGCCAGGGCCCGCGTCAGACTGGTGAGTGCTGTCGGAGGGGAAAGTGCGCCTGGATTCCCTTTGCGAGAGTATTGCTTGTGCTGATCCATCATAAAAACAACCGGGCAGTTGAGGAATTCGAGAATGGCATGAGATACTGCAATGATCATGACGCCTGGCGGTATGCTGAGCAGCAGTTGAAGGTGTGGGCGGATGAGGGACAGAAAGTATGACGTGTTGTTGCTGTTACAGGGCATCAGCAAGGCCCAACAGGAGGGAAAGTGCACTTCTGGAACCCTAACCCCCCAATGCTGCGGAGCTTGCTCCCTGCTTAAGCACACTAGAAGAAACTATACGTACCTCGGGCAATGCTTGGGCATGATTATCAGTGCCCCGCTGCGAAGCCGGCGCAGGACCCCGCGATGACAAAATCGAGAGAGAGGGTCTTGGGCGCGCGCGATTCGACCAGGGGCGGGCACGAGAAAGATCAAGCTCGCTCTGATTGCGACCCAGACAGAAAACAACCCCGGAATATAGTCAGTCCACCATAATCGCACAGCAGAAATAAGCTGGACATGCATGCGATATGTGACCCGTCAGATGAGCATTGCGCACCGTAGACCAAAAAATGAACAACACCTTTCGCACGGGCCAGAACGTATTTGAAACGCTTTGCGAGGTATGGATTATGTGTCTGCTGCAACAATGATTCTTGTGTGTGTGTGTGTGTGTGTGTGTGTGTGTGTCTTCTCTCTCTCTCTCTCTCTCTCTCTCTCTCTCTCTCTCTCTCTCTCTCTCTCTCTCTTTCTTTCTCCCCATCCATGCCCTCTTACTCGGCCTTCTCCTCGCCCTCCTTCTTCTCCGGGTTGTGCTTCTCGATCAGGGCCTGAACCTTGGGGGGTACGGCGCTGACGAACTCCTCGGCGGCGGTGGTGTTGCCGTCCTTGAAGACGTGGAAGGTGGGCATGGCCTTGACGTTGTGCTCAGCCGCCAGCTCGGGCAGCACATCGACGTCAACCTTGACAAAGTACACGCCCGTGTACTGGTTGGACCACCTACAGGAAAGGGGGTGCAACTGTTAGAATGATAAGAGTCATGTATACGCGCTCGCGCAAGTGCAGGGAGGGACGGAGGGAGGGAGGAGAGATGTAAAAGGTACGCACTCTGCTAACTTGGGGGCGATCATCTTGCAAGGACCGCACCACGTCGCGAACCAGTCAACAAACACGACTGGGTTCTTGGCGAGGATCTCCTTGAACTGGGAGGCACTGTCAAGAAAAGAAAGAAAGAAAAAAACAAGGAGGAACGAGACAAAAGTCAGCCAAGCCATTCGATTGCTTCTTCTTCTTCTTCTTCTTCACCATCATCATTTCCAAACAGTCGCATCGGGCTGGGAATCTCCGTTGACTCACGTCTCGACGTTGTGGACAGTCATCTTGGACGGCGTGGAGTGGAAAGATCGCGCAAGGGTGAGTCTGGCAGAGGTGGACAGGGGAAGAGAAGATCGGGTCGCTGTCTTGAGGACTTGTCTGGCGGCGGTGATGGACATTGATTGATCTGGGAGTCAGTCGTAGGCACGGGTTGGGAGATGGGAGAGGGCGGGAGGAGGCAAGATATATAGCGTTGGTGGTGGTGGTGGAGAACTTGGTCGAGTTTTAAAATATCGCTGCGTGCTTTAGATAATTGCTATGGTAGGTTCTTGAATCAACCCCCTCCCCGCCCTTCCCTTCTCCTCACTCTCACAGCGCAGCAGTTTAGCTCCCAAAAGTACGTAGGTTTTGTCACTACAGTAATCCTAGCTCAAGGCTCCCGTTACAGAATGATTCGCCGTAGAATTGAATGACTTATTTACAGTGTTTCTCCGAATTTCTTGAATTTTTTTTTTCTTGTTCCTCAAAAATGATGTAAGCAATATCGAGGCATGGCGACATGGGTTGATTTGTCACACAATCAATGAGTACTAATTTTTTTTGGGCCCGCCCCCCATCGGGCTGGCCTGTCCTCTCCTGCATCTCCGACCGTCGCTCGCATGTAAGCCCGCCACCCTGCCAAGCCCATCTCTCTTTTGTCTTGGACAAGGCTGTGGAAAGCTGAATAAAGTCAAGGGAAAACCAAAGAACACATGCTCAGTAATCAGTGACAGGCCAACAAAAGTCGCATCGCCTCAGCCTTGTCAATCACATGTAGCGCTCGCAGCTCATGTTTACCACTGTAGATACATACAGTAGTACTAATGGCGATAACGAGCGCGAGATCCGATCCAGGGCCCACTGCAATGCCTATCTTCAGCGCTTTCTCTCCTGCCTTCAGGCGTGTGGTGAAGGGAAGGCAGTTCCGCTGATCCTCGCCCGGTAGATTGGCATGTTGGAGAGATAACATCTGTCTTTCATCCATCTTGTCGTCCCTGGATGTTGGGAATATCTATACCCTCCGGTCATTCTTTTTTCTCTCTTTCTTACTGTACTCAATTGAACCCATCACACGATTTCTCAGTAGCCAGGTGAATAGCGAGCAATACAAGCTGTAGATGGGTATCTGTGTATTTCGGTCCACTCGCAGACCCAAGCAGAAACCATTAACATCTATATGACACACGCCTATATATATAATAAAAAAAAGGGGGGGGGGGGAAGCTCGGCGCGCTTTTGTGGCGGCGTCTTCAAAACGCCGCATCCCGCCCAGATTCTCCATGTTCCCCCCCCAAATCCTATCCCATCATCTTTCTCATGGAACAAAACAAGACGCGCCAAGGGTATCCTGAATGTAAATGTGTGATGGAAAGAAAACTGATTGTATCCGACCACGAAAATAGTTTTCACATGAGCCCTGCCCAGGTAAAATTTTATACCCCTCTCTTCAGCGCACCAGCTGGTGCGAAACGGGGGATTTGATCCTTCAACAGTCATAGACAGTACCCAAAGAGTAGTAGGGGAAAGACCAGTAAGAGTAGGGATCGAGAGCAGACTGCCTCCTGAGATGCCATGTTCGAATTTTCTTGTCGTTTTCAATTTTTTTTAGTTGATATTTTGAATGGTTATGAAACTTAAGGAGAGGTTGAAAGAGTGAATAGTGGTCGGTGGCTGAAGATTTGTTGTGTAAGGAAATGTCGTCGGGAACTGGTTGGTTGATTGATATAGTCAAGGAAATGGTGAAAAAGAACGTGGTAGGCATCTCAGTCTGTTCAGTCATGCTTCGTTAGTTCCGCTTCTCCACAGACCTTTCGTTACCTCTCATCCTCGGCTCCAAGAATTCATGACGGTTTGGCCGACACCCTTCTCGCATCTACTGGTATTGACGGGTTGACCTCCAGCAGCTTCGAACTTCTAGTGTGCCGGGTAGCGCTGGCCGCACGGCGGCCCCCGTTTTCTTTGTTCTCCTCGTCAGCCACTATGTCGTCGGCATCGTCATCTGATTCACCGTCGTCAGAGAAGGTGTTCAAGAGACCCTCGCGACTCTTGACAAAATCGACCGCGCGTGGTTCAACAAAATTCGGCTGCCGTCCTCCCACAATGCCCCAACGAGCATCGTCGGACGCATCCGACGAGGCACGTGCATGCGTCACGTGAGAACCCGAGCTGCGTTGGTTGGCGAGACGGGACAGGTAATCGTCCCCGGTGATGTCGGAATAATCCTCACGGTATTCTTGGGTGGGCAGATCTGGGTCATGGTGAGAGTCGAACGTGCTCGCCGAGGCTGGTCGCTGGTGTTGGATGCGAGGTGGTGTCAGAGGTATCGGCACGGACCGACGGTTCGAGGACCGTTTGCCGAACCAAGACCCCTCGGAATCAATGGAAGCAAGCGATACCGCGTTCGGTTCAGGTGAGGGGTCAACGGTTGAGGGCATGCTCGCGGGAACATTGCCCAGCGCCTCGTCTGGAGACATGGGTGTATCCCGGCGCTTCGGCATGACAAGAGGCTCATCAAGGTCCATTGCCGCGTCGAGCTCGGGCGAGTCCTGCTCGATGATTGCGGAGGGCGCTGGCTCTGGCGACGCCTCCCTTGATTGTGGCGGCGACAGAGGCAGCTCGGGCAGGTCTTCACGGAACCGGGACAGCGTCCTCTTGGGCACGCCGCTGCTGATCTTTCGAGATAAGGCGGCAGGGTCGTACGCAGGAGTGGCCGGGGTATGAGGTCCTGTCATGGAATCCCGCGAGGTGTTTGAGAAGGACGAAGGACCACCTGACCTGCGCCTGGACCTGGATCCCCAGCGGAACAGGTTGCTCCAAGATCTCCGCATCTTCTTCAGGCTGCCTTCAGATCTTTGCCTGGGAGGGTCAGGCCTCGCTGGCTTTGGCGGATCGGACAGCGGTTGCGCTGGCGGCGGCGGCGGCGGCGACTTGGACCTGGATGCTCGAGGCATTAATATAATCCTCTTTCGGGGGCTCGATTCACGTCGGGTGGGCGGATCCTCGGGGGGTGGTGTTATCGAGGTATCGTCCAGTGGTATGCTGTCAGTCCGGTGGAAGTGCTCTAGCGGCCCCTGGGCGGCGGTCTCGTCGGCCTCGTCGTCGTCGTCTTCCATCTCCGCCGCAGGGCGTTTGCCCAGCTGCTTTGTCGAAGGGCTGGGTGAAGACCTCGCAGAGGACCTTGGCGTCGACGATGTTCTCACAGCAGACTCGGGATCGATGCCCAGGCCGACTGATTCCCGACCGAGCACGCCTCTTTCTAGGTTGGGTGGAGATTGCCGCCCTTCCCTCTCGGCCGCCTTTTCCTTCTCTGCTCTTCTCGCCAGTCTTCTCTCGAGCCTCTGCCGGTCTTGCTCTTCTTTCTTTGCCCGTCTCCGGCCATCGCGTTCCATCAGCTCCCGCAAGTCGCTGGCAGTGAGGTCGTCCGCAAGATCGTCGATGCGCTTGTGGGCTCTGATTGTGGCCTCGGGGATGGGTTGCCTTTCGGACACTTTGTGTCTGACCGAGACGTGTCTGTTGGGACGCTCTGCGGGCGGGGGGCTGTGGCGCGGGTGGACGGTGTATCGCAGGGTCGGCCGCGGGGCAAGTGCTTCGAGCGCAGAGACCTTGAACGAGACGTGTTCTGAATCGGAGGAGAGGCTGGAGTGAATGCTCCCGGGTAAGGGGAGCGAGATGTCCGAGTCTTGATGTGCCCTCTCCCAAGAACGCCGGAGACCGAGTCCGAGCCCGCCTTTGGCCCTCCTGGTCTCCTTCCTTATGGGCCTTCCAGACTGCCACGGCTCAGCGGCCGGCCGGACTGGGTCAGACCTGCTCATGGCTCTGATGTCTGCTTCACGGGCGTGGTCGGCCTTCCTCCGCTTGTTGGATTTTCTGCGTGCTGAGAGCTCGGCATTCCGCTTGTGATGGAGGGTGGGCATCCTAGGGAAGTTGTCCTGGTCAAAAGGGGAGTTGTCCGCATTGGAAGCATCGAGACCTCTGGAATAAGGGTGGACACGGGGACCCACTGGACCCTTGCCAACGGCCCCTGATGTCCGTTTCCGACTGGTTCTCCGGCGCTCGATGGCCAGGGCATCCTCTCTTCCTTTTTCAAAGCTCAAACTGCGCTCACGGCGGTGTAACTTGTTTGGCTGCCTCTTGACAGGCATCATTGTGGTTGTTGCTGCTTGTGGTTCAGGATCTATCTTCCTCCTGCGGGCTCGACTCTGGTCCTCGGACGGGTCTTGTGTAGCGGAGTCGGGGTCGTTGAGAGCTCCACTACGGGGCCGTTTCCTGCGGCTTTTCCGCCGAAATGGCCAGACAGCCATGATGCTGCCGTCTGACGGGCAGCTGGCCAGAGTGGCGCGGCTGGCGGACGAGCTGCCAGACGAGCAAGACGACAGGCTGCTGCTGCGCTCTATGATTGAGCAGGACGTCGAACGAGCAGCTGTGATGGTCGGTACTGCAATATGCTGTCTGCCAAGTGCGAAGGCATCCTGATCGAAAGGATAGTACGAATGCGCCTAGATAGTCGAGCTCATCTGCAACCAAAACCAAGAAAAGAAAAAAAGAAAGAAAAAGATGGTTATGCCGGGCTTTGAGTTTGATCGTCGAAGTGAGTGTGACGTGAGGACCGCCCTCAGCTTGGTATGTGTAAGTTATTGGTGGATATAGTGACGAGTTGTGCTTCGAGGAGGTCAGTGCTTCGGATTGCGCAAGGAGGCGAGTGAGAAAAAGTGACAGGACGGGAGAGGAGACGAATTGAGACTATGAAGCAGAGAGCACACAAGCGCGTGTGGCGAGCCCTCTGTGTAACTGTGGGACGGTTATACGGAGACACTGTGTGTGTAGGTAGGAAGGCCAAACGCAGGCGCTGATGATGGAAAACAGGCCGCGCAGGACTGGCTATCCGTGTGGGACCTTGATAAACGCAGGTACGACGGGAAAGTTTTGTCTTGTTACCTCGTGATGTTGCCTATTTGTATGTTGTTCAGGCTCCCGGCGCCGTGCTACGTCTGCTGGTGCTGCCGTGTCGCTATGACGGTCCTGGCTCGGTAGTGGAAAATCATCCAAAAAGATATTGACTGTATAAGTAAGGTGGGCCTCAATGCGCAGGTCCAGCCGTTGTTGATCAAAAAGCGAGATGAGACTTTGATCATGGGAGTGCTTCCTGATGCTGCTGTTCGGCTTGGGTGGTGGACCGCAGGGTCGAAGCAGGGCAGTCAGGAGAAACGGGCGTACTTGAAGGGGCGTGCAAGAGGGGTGGCTTAAAAGGGGAAGCTGTGGCGAGCAGGCCAGGCACACAGACAGACAAGACAAACCCACCCCTAGCAGGGGAAATGCGCTGTGGGCGATCAGCCACGAATGAGCCAGTGAGCCCAGCGGGCGAACTAAATGAGAAATTGGGGGGGAGAAGAGGAGGGGGGGGAGAGAGAAAGGAATGGGGGGGGGGTGGGATGAAGTGATGGATGGGGGTCGAATGGCCCCTCCCAGCACCTTCTCAAATGTACTACTATGTACAATGTGTGTGCCGCCACCACCCATGTACTCAATAGCCATGCACCATGGTCATGTCAGTCTGCAACCCACCGTGCCGTACCACCCAATCCCATCCCCTCCCCCTCCCCCTCCCCCTCCCCCCCTCCTCCTCAACTCTGGTTCTGGCGCTGGTTCAGGCTCTGATTTTCTCCAGGTCCTTGCGAATCCAGTCAGTCACTACCGATTCGGACGTTGGAGAAAGCCGGGTGGTCCTTTTTGAAACGGGGGTGACTTTGGGCAACGGGAAGTCCATGCTCCTCCTTCCCCTTGTTCCAACGTTGCTCGTGCATGCCCCAGTTCTCCACTTGGTAACAGGCGTGGCTCAAAGTCCCTTCCCGTCAAGCAAGGGCAGCAGAGCGGCCTGCAGCTTCCCATTTTTGCTCTGGCGCCAGAACCAATTGTCTTGTCTGACTGGGCAGATCCAGGATTAAATGGGTCCGCTCGCTAGCAGACAGGAACGGCACGGCAGAGCAGGGCAAAGACCATGAACAGGGGACCAGGGTGTACATACTGGGTGTGGCCCATTTCTTTTTCTTTTTCTTTTCTCTCTCTTCTTTTTTTCCTTTGTTTCTCTTGCTCTCGAGCCATCCAAGGTGGAGGGGGGTGGTCTGTGTCAATTATCCTGCTGATTTCCCATCACAGCAATATCACATTTCGATCGACAACTAAGAGCACGCAGACAGTCAATCGTTAAGGTTTGACCGTGTCTGGAATTCTCTTTGTGTCTGTGTGTCCGGTCTGGCCTTTGCCTCGACGCAAAGGAAAGCATGGGTCAGCACGAGGAGAGCAGCGAGTATGCCTGGAGCTCGTAGCGCCTGATCCCCCGATCGACCTGCCAGGGTCAGTACAGTAAGTTACAGTAGAAGGCTGACAGCTGGCAGCGCATGCATTTCGCATCTCTCGCCTGCAGCTGACACCCCCCCCCCTCTCCTTCTTTCCCCAAGGAATGTGACAGTTGAGCACAGGGAAATTAGATGGCTGCTTCATCGCCACCTCTACCGGCCTGGCGTCTGAAGAGGAATCCATTGTCCGCTTGCCATGACAGTGACAAGAGTAACGCTGCCAACAGGAAAGCAAGGGATGAATAAGAGATTTCAAGAGAGTCATTTCTCCTCGCTGACGTCGATGGGTCAAGCGCTCTAGAACGTTTTTACCTTCTCCGACATTGAAAAAGATCCATGATTCAACGCTAACCACAAGACGCCTCCTGGAATCTTTTCTGGGTCAGCTTCTCCCGCCCAAGCAACAGCGCACACAAAGCACCAGCTGCCATAACCGCGGCGATGATCCCAAGATCACCAGCTGGACTGGGCCAGATCAGGGCACATGTCCGTTCAGCCAGGGCCAGCCTCGACGATCCCCTCCCCTGCTCACACATTCTTCACAGCCGGGTATCATCCAAGGTGGCGTCCCGGCGGTAGCATTGATGTCATACCTGACAACCCGCCCCCCCTGGTATCGTAGCGAGCGGCCTTGAAAAAAATTCCTCCTGGTACTATGTATAGCATTTGGTTTTTTTTGGGGGGGGGGGTTGCTAGAGAGAGCACAATGGCTTGCGACGCCCTCGCCGGGTCAGGCCTCATCAGAGGGGAGGACGGAATTGGAATTGACGGGGTATCAAATCTACCACGGCCCTCTCGCTTCTGTCCAGGGTGTGATTAAGTGTCTCGGCAAGGTCGCGAAAACCCAAGAATGGACCACAGCGCTGGCCAGCGAGCAACGCCGACCGCTGCAGAGAGGTCTCGCTTGCGGCCGACCCTGCAGGGGCAGCTGCAGGTATGTTTCTCGTACCTGATGATGGGCGTCGAACGACCGCGCCACGTACCAGCTGCATTGCATTAGGACCATGTCTAAACCTGCCATGCCGATGCAGAGCCGACCAATATGCACAGGCCCTTGTGGTCGCTTCCCTCGTCAGGCCAGCTATTCACCGCCACTGACATACGACAGAGCAGCGAAGCACAATAGACAATCAACCCCCCCCCGGGCCAGATGAGCTTGGGGCGCACAACACCCCCCTACAAGCGCTTGGTGGTCGCGCCCAGACCGTCTGCTATTGTATAAGAGAAAGAAAGAAAGAAAGAAAGAAAAGCTCCGATCGCTGTGGGTTCCAAGAGAGAGAGAGGGGGGGGAGGGGGGAGGGAGGAACAGCGGGAGGGCATGCCCAAAGGTTCATATTCAACTAAAAGTCAACCTGGCTCAACAGCAGATCCCCCCCCCCCGGCGCTAAAGAGGCAGCCGGTACGTACCCAGTGACCCTGCCACCCTTGCCTCAGAAAACGCCTGCGACTCGCTGGCCGACAGGCCACTTGGAAAGATAGCACGGGGAGCTATCTCGTGCATCCCACCACTCAGCTGCCAGAAGTTGGGTCTGCGTGACATTGGTCTCGACAGATTCATTGGACTGCACAAGTGCTGGACGTGCTGAGCTGTCCACCATTGGACGAGGCAATCCTAGCTTGCAGTCTGTTCTGCGTACTAATATGGTAGCAAGCAGGCTCGCTTGTGGCTGCTTTCAGGCTTTCGGCGAGAACGATCATTCGGCCGTCCACAGTCCACCCCCCTCAACCGACAGCCGAACATCGTCACCAGCCTTCTCCAGAGCTTCGCTTCGTAGAGGTCACATAAGGTACATATCAGAGTAACCTCTGTCGAGACTGTGCAAGAGTCGCCTCTGAGGGCGCGCGCCGGTTTCTTCCAGATACCCAGAGCTAAAGCAGTGGGACCTCACCATGGAAAAATATCCACACGCACCGTTGAGTGTCGAAGTGGAGACCCTAAAGAGTCAAGACGCATGACGGGGAAACTCCGTACAACTCATCTCGTCGCACGGCACAGAAGCAGGAAGAACTGCGACGAAACAGAAAAAGAAGGAAGAAGAGGAGAAGGGGGAAAAAACCCCCCAAAAAAATCCAAGCTTCGTCATGGCGCCGGCGCATAGTCTTTTCTGGAAATTGGCAATGGCTTTGCAATAAACACTTTCTTTTCTTGCACGTCCAGATGTGGCCCCGAAGGTTTCAGAGCCCTGAGAGAAGGAGGACCCTGAAGATTTTTATTTCTAATCCTGTCCCCGGTATGTGATGGTCGCCTGCATATCGGACAGTCCGCAAGGCCCCTCCCCTCTCTAAAAAGAGACATCTTGTTCCAAACTAGGGGGGCTTGCTGGAGAGGAGGACGAACGAAAGAGCCGGTCGGTTCGCATGGCATGCCCTTGGCCCGGGGTTTGCTGACCACCCGTTGGCCCTTGCCAGTACCTGGAGACCCTGGGCGATAGACAGATCGGCTTCCTAGATTAGATCGGAGAGAGCTTGGCCTGGTGCTTTGCCACCGTTTCTTTCATGCCAGTTGCTGCGTCAGAGGGTGGTCTTGTTCGTGGGTGCGCTGTGGGCACGAGGTTTGGGCCAACCTCTCTGTCTGCTGTCATCGATACATCACCCACCCCCTTTGGTCATCAGATCATCCATAACTAGAAGTAAGGTCCGAGGCCTTTGGAGAAGAGGGGGGGGGCCAGCCACCATTCGCCTCTGGGGGGGGGGGGCGAAACAGGCGGTTCAGACCAAATAAAGGGACGCCAAGTAATACGAAGCAATTATTGGCATTGATGATGTTGTTTGGTACCTACAGTTGCTTGAGCCCAGCTCGACAAGCTCTCAGAGCCCTGTGCGGCAGCACGAATAGAGTTTCCCTGACCCTTCTTCATCATATATACTATATACATTTGAAAGAACAGGAATTGATCGGTAGATCAGATGCAGGTTTGTGATATATGTAACCTAGAATAGACTTTGTAAGGAATTCTTGGGGGGTTTGGTGCGGACCGGGATCGCACAAGTGTTTTGCCTTTTTCTTTCTTTGTTTCTTTCTTTCTTTCTTTGTATGATTTATCTCTCAGCTCTTTTCCTTCTTTGACTAGAAGCAAATTGAAAAAGAAAAGAAGAGAAAAATTAGAATGCAAACAGGAACGAAAAGAAAGAATAAAAGCAGACATCAATTGAATGATTGTCGCCCACTCATTTAACCTGCCATTGTTATGGTAGTATGCTGTACGTAGTAAGTTCTAGCAGGGGTACGAGTTGAATAGTGGGGATTTGCTCTAGCGCGTTGCCCCTCCAACGCCCGCCCACAGCGCTGTCCTCCAGCTTTCTACGCTGGCATGTGTTTTCTTTGCAGCAGAAGGCAGAACAATCCCATGCTACCCATCTCTGTAACACCACCATTTTGACCTCCCCTCCCCCCCACGACAATTGCCTCGAGCACATCATTCGAAGCCTGCACCGTAACCCTCATACACCGCCACCATGGCTTACAATCCCAGGATGAGTATTATCCCGCCGGAGCAGCACCATGCGCGCAATCAGCGCACAGCACGCAGCAGGCGTGAGGAGGCCAAGGCCGCGATGCGCCTACCAGACCACGAGGTCGTCGGCTGCATCACAGACATCGGCATCCCTTTTACCCTCTCCGACCTACAAAAGCCCAACCCGAACCAGATCCAGAAGATCTTCGAGTGGTTTGCCGAGCTAGTCCTCAACGCGACCCGCGAGACGGTGGCCCCAGCCATGCGCGCCGCCGCCCGCGACGTGGCCGGCGACCACGGCGACATGCTATACCCGCCCGACACCGCCGACCTGATGGGTTTCTACGTGTCGCTGCGCCGGCTGCTGCTCAAGTGCGGGCTCGAGGACGAGGACTTCAGCTTCGCGGACCTGTACCGGCCGACGCACGCGCGGCTGGTCGACATCTTCAGCCACCTGATCAACTTTGTGCGCTTCCGCGAGAGCCAGACGAGCATCATCGACGAGTACTTCAAGAGGGGCGAGAAGGTCAAGGCGCGCATCGAGGCGCTGTACGGGGAGAACCAGGACCTGGAGGCACGGCGCGACGACATGCACGGGAACCTGGAGCAGACGCAGGCGCTGGTGGCGGAGAAGACGAGGCGCAACGAGGCGCTCAAGAAGAAGCTGCTGGAGCTGCGGCGCAACCAGGAGCAGGTGGCCGCGCGGCTCGAGGAGGCCAAGACCAAGAAGGGCCAGCTGGCGACGCAGCTGGAGGAGAGGACGGCGCAGAAGCTGGCCGTCCGGCAGGAGAGCAACAAGCTGCGGCCGTACGTCCTGCAGAGCGCGTCGGCGCTGCAGGCGAGCCTGACGGAGCTGTCCAATACCCTCGCCGGCGACAAGGCGCACATCGACTCCCTCGACCGCCGCGCGCGCGCCCTCCAGACCTCGACCGACTCGTTCTCGGTGGTGTCGACAGACGTGGCATCGTGCATCAAGCTGCTGGACGAGATCGCGGGCGAGCTGCAGAAGGAGGAGGAGGAGAACTCGCGCAAGACAAAGCAGAAGGATGCGCTCCTCGAGCGGCGGACGGACGTCCAGGATGTCGAGCGCGCCGAGGCGCTGCTCCAGAGGCAGCTGGCTAAATGGGTCGAGCGGACGGAGAAGCTTAGGGAGCAGGCCAACGCGAAGGCCCAGGAGGCCAAGAGGAAGATGGAAGAGCTGGAGATCGTGCACAAGAAGCTGAAGCAGGAGCGCACCGAGAAGGGGAACGATATCGAGAAGCGGCGGGTGCGGATCGAACAGACGGAGAAGAAGGCAAGCTTTTGCTATGCGCCCCCTCCCTCCCCCCCCCTTTTTCCCCCCTCCAAGATCTGCCAGCTGTTTGGTGGGATTTACAGGTGCTAACTATGCGGTCACAGATGCAAGACCTCAAGGAGAACATCGAGAATGAGGTCCATAACGCCCACGATGAATACCTAAAGATGGAAGCTCACATCAAGCTGTACATAACTGAGATGGAGCAGGCCATACCGTCAGACGAGTAAGGTCACGGGTGGAGGGGTTTTTCCTGAGGGGGGTTTTTTTCTCTCTCTCCCCTCTCCTTTCTTTCTTTGAATGTGTTCTCGGAGGCGATATGATACCATGTCAGGAGTTCAACAGGCACAATGGCGTCTGGATACTTTGGGGCTACGGGTTTCGATAGCAGATATTTCTCAGTGGCTGGACTTGAAATATTGCCTTACTGGTATCATAAATTAGGCCATACGTCGCTAGTCCTTGCTTGCTTTTGTTTCTTCGTCTTGATGAGGATCATATAATGTCCCAGCAACGCCTTGTCTTTTCCAGTCACCCTCCCTGAACCGGAACCATCGACCCAGTGCCCTGCCCAGAGTTACCTTCCGCCCCGTCCATACCGCATCGTCCCGATCACCTCCGGCCCTCACGGTACTTTGGCTCAGGACTGGCACCTCCTCGTCCAAGACCGACTGCCCCGGTCTAGCCCCAGCCCCAGCATGCATCTCCCCTTCCTCGGTCTCAGCCCCATCTCCTGCTGTCTCCCTCGGCGCATCCACAAGCAGAGCTCTGAACCCGCACCTCCTGCCCGCCTCGACCAGCACTGCAGCCGTAGCGCTGATCCCCTGTGCGCTCCACTCGCTCGTATCGCGATGCTGCTGCAGGAACCCGTACACCAGCAGCAGTGGCTGCCGCTCCACCGCTCTTGATGATGGCGGTACAGAGTACACGGAGGCAGCCGCCGGAGGAGGCGGAGCCTTGCTGTCGGCCGGGTCGAAGACGGACAGGCACGCACGGAGGTGCGAGACTGTAGGCGGGAAGATGAGTCGGATGTGGCGGGCTACGGCAACCTGATAGAGCGGCGAGGATAATAGAAGATGCTGCGGAGGAGATGTCTCTGGGTCATCTGTGCCTGCGCTAGCCCCTGCGCTGCGGATGTCCTGGATGAGGGAGCAGAGGAATTTGGCCCTTGATGAGCAGATTATCAGGGTTGTTGGGTACGACTCGTTTCGAGAGATCCAGGCGAGCAGCTCAGAAGGGAGGGCCGGCGAGAGGAAGAGTGGTGTTGCCGCCATGCTCTGACTTGTCTTGGGTCTTTTTTTAAATTATGCCCTGGATGGCCGTGGGTCTGTGATCTGGGTTCATCTTGGCGGGATCTTCTCTTCAAAAAAAAAAAAAATTGCTGGACTTCTATCATATATCAAAGAATCACGGAAACGGGCAGAGAAGGGACGCGTTGCCGGCTCCATGGCGCAGAAGCGGGACAGAGGCCAGGCCCCACAACGGCAGTAAATACGGCGGTCTCTCCCTAGCCTATGGGCTACCTAACCCCACTAAAGACCAGCCTGCCAGGGTGCTGTAGCACGTCACCTTGTAGCGTACGTAGGTACTAATAGGTACAGGGTAGGTAAGCAAGTGAGCTGCCTGTGCCCTCTCGAGCATCAACATCCCACCTCGTCCTTTTTGCTCCTCCTCCAGACCAGTATAGCGGCTCACAGGGGACGACACTGCGCCCAATCATGGAGCCATTATCGCGGATATCGACTCTCCTCGAGAAGGGTAAGCCAGACCGCCTTTCGCTATCGTTGTGGCCCCCTCGGGCAGAAAGACTGACGACAACCTCCGCGCGGAACAGCCCAGGAGCTCACCCTCGACGCTGCGTCGGCCGCCCGAAACTCACGACACTCCTCGCGGCCCCTGGACAAGAACCAGATCAAGAGGCTTGTCGACAGCCGCAATGAGCGTGAGGTGCTGGAAGGTCTGCGGAAGGTCATCTCTGTACGTGCTTGCGCCATCACCACAAGACCCCCCCCCCCCCAAAAAAAAAAGTTCATAAGTCACAGGAAGGCTGATCATACTCGTGGGTTTGGTAGATGATGTACCGCTCGCAGCGCACCCTCCCCTTCTTCTCTTCCGTCGTCAAGAATGTCGCCTCGCCGAACCTCGAGATCAAGAAGCTCGTATACATCTACCTCATCCACCATGCCGAGCAGGAGCCCGACCTGGCGCTGCTGTCCATCAACACCATCCAGAAGTCCCTCTCGGACAGCAACCCCCAGGTTCGCGCGCTGGCGCTCAAGACCATGTCTGGGATCCGAGTGCCGGTCATCAGCCAGATCGTGTCGCTGGCGATCAAGAAGGGGACGGGAGATATGAGCCCTTATGTGCGCCGGGCCGCGGCCATGGCGATCCCCAAGTGCTTCCGCCTGGACCCCAACCAGAGTCCACAGCTGACCGAGTACCTGTCGACGCTGCTCGGGGACAAGCAGTACTACGTGGCGGGTGCTGCCGTCACCGCGTTCATGGAGATTTGCCCCGAGCGCACCGACCTGATCCACCAGCACTACCGAAGCCTGGCCAGGAAGATCGTGGACATGGACGAGTGGAGCCAGCTCTCGACGTTGCGGATGATGACGATATATGCCCGCAAGTGCTTCCCGAGGAGGACCAGGCGTGTGAGGAGCACGGAGAAGGCAGCAGATCTCCAGGACTTCTATGGAGAGACAGGCGAGGGCGGGGAGACAGGACGGGCAGCTGCCCTGGATCCGGACCTGGAACTGCTGCTGAATGCGATCAGACCGCTGCTCCAGAGCCGAAACTCGGGCGTCGTTGTGGCCGTCGCTCGCTGTTACGTCTCGATCGGGACATCAGAATACATCAAATCGGCCGCAGGTCCTCTCGTGGCTCTGTTGCGAGGACCTTCCGACATCCAGCAGGTAGCACTCTACAATATCGTCTCGGTCTGTCTACTGCAGCCTACGGATTTCGTCAAGTATGCCTCGCACTTCCTCGTCCGGGCCACAGACAGCGGACCTGTGTGGGAACTCAAGCTTGAGGTCCTGACGCTCATCTTTCCCCACGCCCCGCCGCCTGTCAAGTCCCTCATACTCAACGAGCTGGAACACTTCTCGAGAGGCTCCGACAAGATGCTCGTCCGCGAGGCCGTAAGGGCTATCGGCCGGTGCGCGCAGAGTGATCCCGCAACAAGCCCACGATGCCTGAGGCTGCTGTTGAGCCAGATCACCAGCCTTGACGGCACACTGGCCGCGGAGAGTCTGACGGTTATCAGACACCTGATACAGCAGGACCCGACGGCTCACACCGGCACGGTCGTCAGGCTGGCCAGAAATCTGGATTCTGCCACAGATCCGCAGGCCCGGGCCACCATCATATGGCTTGTTGGAGAATTTGCCGGTCTCAACGGCGAGGACAATATCGCGGCAGACGTGCTCCGAATCTTGCTCAAGGGCTTTGCTGAGGAGTCGGAAATAGCCAAGCGGCAGATCGTCCTGCTCGCCGCCAAGGTCTACTTGCATCATCTGAACCGTGTCGCAGAGGAGAGAAAGGATGGCAATGAGGAAGAAGGGCTAGACAGACCACCGCCGCTTGACGAGGCGGCGGATCACCCCGTGGCACGGCTGTGGGATTACGTCTTGCTGCTGGTGCGCTATGATACGTCGTACGATCTGCGAGACAGGACGCGGCTGTTCAAGTCGCTGCTAGGTGTTCCCCAGCTGGCGACACTCTTGCTGCTGGCGCCGAAACCTGCCCCGCAGGCGCCCAGCCCATCAGAGATCAGAAAAGGGTTCACGCTGGGCTCTTCGGCTCTAGTTCTAGCTGGCGGTGGTGGTATCCACGGTCTCAAGGGCTACGAGCCTCTGCCTGACTGGGTCAAGGAAGGAGAGGAGCCGGATCCGCAGCTCAGATCGGACGGCGACGCTACGTCTACCTATGCATACGGCGAGAAGCGTGCGGTTCCCGCGGCCGAGAGTCTTGACCGTGCCGCTGCCATGGGTGGTGGTGGTGGTGGTGTGGGTGTGGTCAAGGCAACCAATGGCGTCGAGCAGGCAGGGCTCGGGAAGAAGTCACTGGCGGACTGGCTTGCTGAGGATGAGGACGGAGAAGAGGAAGAAGAAGAAGAAGAGGGTGAAAGCGACGAAGGATCAGAAGAGGAGGAGTCTGAGGAGGGAGAGTCCGAGGAGGAGGAGGAAGACGAGGACGATGAAGAGGAGGGCGATGAAGAGGAAGAAGATGGAGACGAGGACGACCGTGAGCATCACCAGCTAGCAGAAAAAGCATAATTGCGTCAGCATCAGCGTCAGCGTCACTGGCGCCGGCTGCAGAAGGCAATATCAATTTACTGGTCGGTCATCGGCCCACCATTCGTGTCGCGCAATATGGCTGTTAGGTGTGGCAACACTGAGCCTGAGGTCGGAGTCAACCTCGAAACCTATCATACGCCATGTCTAGAACATGCTGCAGGAACAGCACCCCCTTGGGCCCGCCATGAATGTGCAGATCGCACCCTCCACCCACCAAAACCTTCTCGAAAAGATAAACATAAGTGGACCCGTGCTGCACGGTCAAGAGCAGCAGTGCAGCCTCACTCGAGTCCTTGCAGTGCAATATTCACCTGCTACAGAGAATTTCTGCAAAGGCAACTTGGCGCATCTGCGGACGGACATGTCGGGCTTCAACAACCCGAGTCTGATCCCAAGCTCCGCCTCCTTGGGCTGTCCTGCCAAAAGACACGTGCGCATGATCTGGTTCCAGGCGCTGTGTCAGATGATTGATGAAAGGCAGGTAAGTGGGCGTCTATTCACCATGTACGTATATCGTGAAGACCAAATTGGGTTGCGGCCTAAGACCCTGAGGATAAGCCCTGTTTTTCCTTTCTTTGTTTTCTCTCTTCTGCAGCGTTTCGAAGGGGTGGATTCCGTATCGAGAAGGGGACCAGTCAAGTGATTGGCCAGGAGCTGACCCGGATTGAAACACGCTCAGTATGCCATTGGTTGTCGTAGGCGCACACAAAAGACCCTGGATCCCAGCAGCCGCTGTGGGGTCCCATTTGGGGGGGGGCGGGGGCGCGTATTGTTCATTGTTGCTAGGGCTGCTCCAGGGCCTCAACACCAATGGATTGCAAGCTGAGGGCGAGGTCGGGCTGGGCTACCTCCCTTGGTGATGGCCCTATTGTCCTGCTTCTTTGAGCCAGCCAGCATTCCAGCTTTGTTATTGGTTTGAGACTACATGATCTGCCTATTGTCCAGTTACGTATGGGGGTTTCGAGACAATGACATATATACCCCCTTTCATTTCTCGCCCACAGACTTCTCTCCATGGATTTTCTTCGAGACAGGTAGAACCTACTATTTGTTACACACCACCAAGACTGCAGGACAGCATTTTTATTCCCTCCCTTTTTACGTCCCATTCCAACCTGTTATTTTGTTTCTTGGTCCTCTTTGTTTTTATTTTTTATTTTTGTTATTAATCACTTGAGCCATCACCATCACCATCATACAACCACCTACCCAGTGACCAACATGTTCACACATCCTAATCGAGGACTGGCCCGTGAGGACTGGCAGTCAAGAAGATCAGGATCAGACCAGGACTCTCATTACTACCCAGAGAAACAACCTCAAGCACAGAAGTCAGAGACATCGAAACAATCTATATGGAGACTCTGCAGGCTCGGCGTGTCTTTGGCACTCACCATTGCTGCACTTGTCCTCACCCTCATCATCCTGGTCGTCGGTAGACATGGCGATGGTGGAAGTGACCTCGCCCTCATCACTGTATGTACTCTTATTCATCATTACATAACCTCCCCCCTCCCCCCCCCCCAACACACAAACTCTCTAGCTCAAGATCATCTGTGTAATGAGAAGCTAACACTGAGACAGGTCAACATGACTGACTTTGCGAGGTTTGAGCCGCCAACCATCGAGCTCGTGTCGACAAACTCATCAGCCACCAAGACACGTCGAGGCCTAGGCTCATGGGAGAGCGATCTCGCCAGTGCTGCAGGGAGTGTCGAGACCTCGGTTGAGACGGCAGTATCGGGTGCTGCGTCTGCTGTCGAGACTGCCGCCGCAGCCGCAGCCACGGCCGCCGAGGCTGAGGCAGACAAGATTATCGACGACATCGGCGACACCCTCGAGGACATCGAGACTGCAGTCACGGGCCTCATGGACAAGGTCCTCGACACCATCCAGGACGAGCTGAACAGTTGGCTCCAGGAGGCCGCCAGCGCCCTCTACGACATGGACGTTCCTGACAGGATGTCGCTCCACCTGACCACCTTCTGTAGCACCAAGGCGAGGACCGAGTCCAACTCGACCAAGATGTCGTGCGGCCAGCTTTTCTCGCGCGGTGGCGCGGGCTCCTTCAACACGACCAGCAACAACGGCACGATTCTTGGGTTCCAGCCGGGCAGTTTTCTGGCCAAGGCCCTCGGCGTCTTCTACGTCCCCACGAGCGCACAGGCAGAGATCCGAGAACCGGTCGACACCGCCGCCAACACGGTCCAGAGGCTGCTGCAGGAGGCCGAGAACGACCTGACCAGCTGGTCCACCGACCTGCTCTTCATCCCCATCGTGGCCGTCTACATCCTGGCGGCCGTCCTGGCGGGCCTCCTGGTGCTGATCCTCATCGCCGCCACCGCCTTCAGCGTGCGGGCCCGAGAGGGTCTCCCCGCCCGCGTCTACTCCCTCTGCGGCTCCATCGCCGCCCTGGCCGCCTTCTTCCTGCTACTCGGGAGCGTCATCCTGACCGTCATCGCCCTCGTCGCCTACATCGTGGGCCTGGGCGGTAGCGTGGTCGGCATCACCATCACGTCCGGCTACAAGCTCAAGTGGATGTCGTGGGCCGCGTTTGCCATCCTCGCCTTCGTGGCTGTGCTTTTCAAGGTGGAGGAGTTTGCCGCCGACTGTATGTTCTGGTGGCGGTTTTTCAAGCAGCTCTTTGGGCTGCGAAAGAGCAAGGGCGGCGTTCGGGACATGATGAGGAGTTTGAAGTAGGACGGGGCTAGATCCCGGATGATACCACGATTATTATTTTTGTTTTTCTGCAATTAATTTGATGCTGATCACCAATTATCCATTCTGCTCTTCTTGCAAACTTCTCAGCTTGATTTGCATTTTGATGTAGCTTTTCTAAAAATGTCCTCACCCTGATCTTGATGCTGTGTATATTGTTCTCTTGCGCCCTCCGTCATGACGCGTCTTGCCTCTCAATCGTTCCTTTATCCCCCCTCCCCCCCTCTCAAATCAAACATCTTGTCCCCTTCCATATAATCCGTCAGCTCTCGCTGTGTTCTCAGTCGAAGAGATATCAGAGGCTGGTCAGTCAATGGCTTTAAGGCTACCAGGGTGGATTGAAAGTGAGCACAACATGAATCGAATAACTAGGAGAAAAGGAGAGTCCTGCATAAATACCATTTGTATCAGTCGAAAGAGATTCAAAATTGAATTTTCAATTTAAATCCTCAATATATCTCACCTTCTAGAAATTGCCCTTCCTTTCCAAGTATTGCGCTCCCAGCCCTGCCGTTCCAGTCGCATGAGGTCTTGTTTTTTTTTATTGGGGACACCTTGATTAAAATTTCACCAGGTTTCTTGAGTTCTTTGCTCCTTCTTTCTTTTTAGGGGGGGGGGGGGATAAAAAGGAAAAAAAGGGGGGGCAGGCCTTCTTCCCTCCTTTTTCTATGCCTTTTAGTAGGGTCGTTTATTGTATGTTACCGGGCATCTTGATTGGGGATTCTTACCTGAGTCTCTTCATAGGCCAGTCTGTTGACATCCAACAGGATCGTCGGTGGTGTCAATGAGTCTCCTTGAGCTCGACAATCATATGGTACCTCTTCTTCTTCCTCCCGTATGTTTCCGAGAGCAAGTGAGCTGTGAGCTGACGCTCCGGCAGTTCAGGAACCAGCTCTTGGACACCACGCGCCACGGAGCTGGCACAACGCGCAAACAGGTTCGCGTTCCAGCCAGCATCTGCAGGGGTGATGGCGGCGGTCTCGCCGAATTGCAGGCCGAGACGATCCATCTCATGGGCGACGGCCAACTGAACATCGTGGTTGACAATGTGGAAGAAGCCTACGTAGCGTAGTTTCTCTGGTCGACCGCCCGCCTCCTGCCAGCATTGGATAATCATCTGCCACAGTCGCATGTCTGTGAGTCGGTCAGATGGTGGATCATTGCGGCCGATGAGAGCGCACGTGCTCCGAAGCAAGGCCTCGGTGACCACGAGACAGCCCTTGGAGAGGTTGATACCGTAGGTGAGAAGCGTCCAGGTCTCATTGACGTCCCTGACGCACTCGCGCTCCCAGTCCATGAGAAGGGTTTTTCCGATCACTGGCTGTGAGATGTTGCAGAGCATGGGCTTTGGGAAACTCGTCTCAGGCGCCAGTAGACGCATGAGTCCAAAGTCCCGTAGAGTTCTTCGGTCATCCATTGTGAGCTTAACTGGCTGTATGGGTCCTGGGCTGGCAAGTAAAGAGAACTATGAGCACTGCTCTAGAGATCGCGATGTTGGCTGTTGTCCAGTTTTGCAACTATATAGAGAGAGAAATGATTCCAAGGATGTTCTCACATGGGGTAAATGAAATTGATTCAGAAGGTCGATTTCAGTCATTCTTGTGTCGTTGTGTCTATTGCTATTCAGGAAGCCTCTCGATTTGTTGGAGTACAGTGAGCACACATTTCCTTTCATAACTGCAATGAAATACAATGACTAAAGCTCACTTGTATAAGCCAATTATTATGAAGTGGCCTACTTTCTGTCAGACGTATTACAAGGCAGCAAACATCATCTTGGTCACTTTCCATGTCAAGGGCTATTTAGGGCACTGTGGCCGACTTGAAAGTAAAGAACAGAAGTCTTTGATATATTGCAAACAAGAGATCAAGTGAGCCTTTGTTAAGACAGCTACGTCTTGCTGGATCTATATTGGACAATCAACCTCCTTCATGAGAAGTTTCATGTTTCTGCATGAAAAAGTCCTGCCAACCCTTGAGTCCGTAGAAGGCACACCCTTCTGAGACCTTTCGAGGCCCACTTGTGACTTCATCGGGATGTGAGGTATCTGGCCAATTCTCTCCCAGGCTTGCAGTTATTGTGCTGACAGCGTTTCTGCCCACTGGCCCAGATATAGAGGATGGAAAACCTGAGCCCGTGGGCATGTTTTGTTGCACAGATGGAGGCATGCTCATGTCCACATCCATAAAATCTTCTGAACCTGGACAAAGCAGCTCTTGCTGTAGATGTCCTTGGTGGCCCGGGTGGTAGGGTTGTTGCTGCTGTTGCATCGCGGGTGAGATGTTCCAATTCGGTTCCGGTTTGCTACCGCGGGAATCACCGGTGCTGCTGTTGTCGAGCGCAGCCAAGGGTTCGACAGTCAGCGTTTCTCCCAGCACAACCCTCCTCATCTCCAAAATAACCCGCGTCGCCCATTCTAGCCCCAGCCGGAGGCGGTTGAGGTAGGTGCTCTTGCGGTCGACATGCTGGAGACGCTGCAAAATATGCAGTACGGTATTCATCAGTTCAATATCAGCCTCAACATATTGGGAATGGCTGCTTTCCAAGTTGCTGTTGGGTACTCTGTGGTTCGGAATAGTCTCATCCAAATGGAAAGCAACAAGATCGATGAACGCGGCCACGGGGTAGGTCCGCAAGACCCGCCCCAGCGACGCCAGTCTTGCTTTGGCCAAGTAGTTTGGAATTGATATAGGGGTATCCCTCGTCTTGCTCATCTCCACAACTACTCGTAGGCAACTGCGTGCGTGGCTCAGCAATAGCACTTGGGCTTGCTGATCTATGCTTCGACCGCATCGTAGGACCAGGACATGGGTGACATGATAGCAGTAGGCAAGCTCCCATCTCATAAAGACGAACTCGTCGAGGTTATGATCATGTAGATCATGAGTCATGTTCGGTCCGGCGAGCTTTTGATTGGATGAGTCTCGAGCTGCCCTGGTCTCCATTTCCCTCGAGTGACGACTTTGCCAATTGCTCAAGCGCTTCAAGAGGCTTGTCACCTGAGTTGATGAGCCCACTGCCCCTGCTGCGGTCGCCCGCGCAGAATAGAGGTTCAGGTACACCTCTTCCCATATGATCATCATGTCGTCGAATGCAGCGACGAGCTTTCGGCTAGGTGATTCGACATCACTAGAGGCCGCTGTTGTGCCTTTCCATAGGTCGAGATCCGAGTCAAAATGGTAGAGATCACAAGGATCACCGGTCAGGAAGACTCGTTGCTTGTCCATTGCATACAACACTCGAAAGACGCGCCATCTCTCCTCGGGTTCTTCACCGGAAGCGCTTCCATGGACCTCTACATGCAGTCCCAACATACGGGCCACGTGACAGGTCGTGTGTAATATTCTTTCAAAGAGGATGTTGCCGTAGAACTCCTGGGCTACTAAAGCCTAATGGAAAACAGAAGCCCCGAAGCAGTTAGAGACTCGTTTCTGAGAAAAGTTACAAAAATTGGTCATGTATTATGAGAAGAGCAGCACTCACTAAGGTTAGAAGGGCCTGGATGTTCAGAAGAGATGGACGCGTAAAGGTGGTAAGATTGTCCAGCGCACGATCGCAATTACGAAACAATGAAGAGATGAGATCCCCGGGGAGAAGATTTGGACTGATCGATGCAGAGTCTATCGGTCCGTGCTGCCAACGTGTGACCTGAGTCTCCAAACCAAGTTCCAGCAACGCAATGTTGGTGAATATGATGGCCCAGGCCGGAGCATGCTCCGGCTGGGTAGCCAACGAGGCTAATGGAGAGTTCGAGGGCACCGAGTTCGGATGACGCGATGCCCTCGAATGATAATACAAACCAACGGCTTCTCGAAGGCCATTGTTGTCAAAAATCGGGAACCTGGAGTTGATGTTCTGTACAAAGCTTTCGATGAAGAGGCGAGTGATGAGATGAGGGGGGGCATTAATGGGCCCACAGTCACTGGAGATAACAGGCTGGATGCATTTGCCACGGAACGGAAAGGAGTCGAGTTGGCGAAGGATGGCAGCCCTGGTAAAAGTTGTAGTGCTGCTCGTCCCGTCCTCGTCGATGTGGATATCTGTTGATATATGACAGCTACCGGCCAGCTTCCTTGATAGAGACTTGAGCAAAGCCATTGACGCCGGAAGTTTATATGCGCGCTTTCCGCCATGCTCGAGCTCTACACTCTCGGC
Organism: Cryphonectria carpinicola; assembly: GCA_014849955.1. Lineage (NCBI taxonomy): Eukaryota > Fungi > Ascomycota > Sordariomycetes > Diaporthales > Cryphonectriaceae > Cryphonectria > Cryphonectria carpinicola. The sequence continues at coordinate 14,740 of JACWRQ010000095.1, read as the reverse complement.
GAGGAAGTCATCCCGGTGCGGTGCTCCTGGAGCATCATGTGCCTCGCGTCTCGTTCGGCCGAGCACAGGCTGCGAGAATAGCAAGTCTGGACTCGACTGCGTGTCATCTTGCTCTGGAACTTCTGCTTGGCTAGTAGCAGTGCCTACAGAGGTTGTGCTAGAGCGATCTCGCCCATCAGAGGGGTGACTAGACTGATCCGCTTGTGCTTTTTTATGAGGGCGACCAGCGAATTGCTTGGTTAACTCCGTTAATACACCAAGTGTCGTTTCGATGTCGTTCAGGCGGCCCAACACGCTTGAGAAATCGTCTCGTCTGGGTAAGTCATACACGGTCAGCTGAGACTTTAACAAGCATCGATGAATCCTGAGGCCACCCCTCCTGTTCCAACTGCAAGAGAAGAAATGTACTTGCAGCTGTTTTGACTGATTGACACGCTTATGACTGTTTGTCTGACTGCAAGTAATGCCTGCCTTACGGCAACTGGAACACTCGGGCTGTCGGCGATCACACCGGACCTTGCGAGTCCTGCACTGGTCACATGCAGCCGGGGGCACGCTGGAAGTCGAGGCTGCGGTTGTGGATCTTTGTTGTATGTCAACCCGGTGCATTGTCCGGCGCCTGCGAGAGGCGGCCTCGGTGTTGTTCATGTCGCCGAGCTCTTCATGGGCGGTCGAGGGTATAATCGCAGCGTCGGCCACCGAGTCCGCGTCATTGTTATCAGAGGTAACACCTGCGAGGGCAACAACTTCACGACGACGTCGAGGCATCTTGCCGAAATTGGCCGTCGAATGTTCACAATAGGCAAGTAAGGCGGTTGGATGTATGACAAATGCATAGTAAGAATTGAGTAAGATGACATGTTGGTTTGAGTCCCGCTGCGGGTTCGACCTTGCTCGGACTTGTCTATTCGTCCGAGCGGACGGCGGGCTCCATACTGTAGTGAACAACTCCTCTGACAACTTCCTATGTAAGGTCTGCTACTAAAACGAGTGTTTACAAGGCCATGCTCGTTCTCAGTTAACTGAGAATAGCAGGTCCAATGCGTAATTAATCATTCTTGGTAGTTCTGTGGACTTGGGCATCAATTTTACTTGTTTAGAGGTCTGGATTTCCTGCAGTTCATCCGCCCCTTCTAAGCTCTCTACCTAATCTATAATTATGCCTATCCGATACAGTATGAGAAAGACCTGTTCAGTTTATACAGAATCATGTGCATCCCTGTCGCACCAACATCGCCTTCATTAGTCGCATGCATGAATTCTAGAGTCGTCAGCTCACGACCAACAGTTATGTATTCAACTCTCAGAATCCTTCTGAGAAGCGGTCTTCTTGACACTTTTCCATTCCATACCCGAAGCGCCAAGAAATGTGAAGCACGCCATGACCAGCCCGGCGATGAAAACCTTTCTCAACGCATTGTTGTAGGCTGCGACTACGATGCCTTTTGCTGGCTCAGATATATTGGTGATCGCCGTCGCCCCCTCCTCGAGTATTGTGGCAACATCCACACCAGAAACACCAGTTAAGCCCTCAATGAGATAGTTGTCGAAGAGGTTCTGCCCGACGCTCACAAAAATGGAGCCGCCCAAGAGCTGAGAGAAAAACATAAGTGAAGTGCCGATGGAGACGTCTTGGACAGCGAGAACGGTCTGGCTTGCCAAGAGAGGCGCTTGCAATGTGATTCCCAGTCCGATGCCATATGGAATCTGGTATCCGATCCACTGGCCTTCCGAGGTACTGGCCTGGAGCGTAGTGAGAAGACCAGCCCCGACAGCCATTATGATGATGCCGACCATCATGAATGGTGTATAGTATCCAATCCTTTGAATTCCAATGCCGCCTGCGAGAGATCCGGTCACTTGTCCTATAACAAGCGGGAGGATGCGGAGGCCGGACCCAACGGCACTGCTCCCCTCAATAGCCTGAAACCAGATCGGCAAATAATAGAAGGTAATCATCATCGTCGCGCCGCTTGTGAACATGGCAAGGGAAGCCGTCATGATACTGCGTTGGGCGAAAATAGAGGGCGGGATGGTGGCGGTCTTTGGACTTGCAATCTGTATGCCGATGAAGCAGATCAGAAGAGCTATAGCAATGACGAGAAGTGCGATGATGCGCCCATTGTTCCAAGAGTAGGTCGTGCCTCCCCATTCAAGGGCGAGCAGGAGGCAGGTAACGCCACTGAGCAGAGCGAGGAGGCCCGGGCCATCAAGCTGGGCCAGCTTCTGTCTTGTGCGAAGGTGGGTCGTCTTCTGGTTGGGGATCTGGAACAGACAGGCAATGCATATTATAGAGAAAGCACCGACGGGCAAGTTGATATAGACTGTGTCCGAGCACGGCAATCATTAGCTTTCTCCGCTGCAGAACGTAGATGGGTGCGGAGGCCGACTTACAGCACCATCTCCATGTAGCGGGGCTGTCGGTGAATGCGCCACCAAGGAGGGGAGAAATAACGTTTGCAACGCCAAATACAGCGCCAAACAAACCTTGGTACAACGGGCGGCGATGAAGAGGAAGACAATAGACCAAGATTGTGATTGCTCCGGAGAATATGCCGGCGCTGCCCACCCCTGCGATAGCACGACCGACGATGAAGGCGTTGGAGGTGGGCGCCGAGCCGCAGACGGCGGAACCGATTTCAAAGATCAGGATACTAGTCAAGAAAACGACCTTGATACTGTATACAATATAAAGCTTGCCGAAAAACAGCTGGAAGGCACAGTTTGTCAAGAGATATGCAGAGCCGTACCAGCCTACATTGGTCACTGAATGAAACTCGTCCGTGATCTTTGGTATGGCTGTAGTAACAATAAGGCGATCCTGAGATGTTATCCAAATGGTCAGTAGTTGTTCCAGTTGTTTCGTCCCTAAATAAATAAAATAAAATAAAAAACCGAGGAGAAAATACAGCACGACACCAATTGAGGCCTAATTTTGTGTAAAAAAGGCACCGGGGTAGCAATAGAGATTTGAACTGGGTCACCAGAAGTCCGGATGAAGCTTACAAGAGCTACTAAGAACATGCTTAGATAGGACGAGCCCAAGATCAATGCAAGTTTGATGCCGTGTGGGTATGCAGTGTCGTCTTCGCCGTTTTGGTCGGTACCCATGGTGTCTGCGGCGTCTTTGCTTTCGTCGACGGCACTGGCAAACTCTGGCTGGTCTCCAGATGCAACAGACTGATCGATGGCTTCAGATCTCGATTCCATACCGCCGTTTGTAGGCTCTCCACCTGCCTCGCCTTTCTCGCCCTGATCCCAGGGGGCCGAATTCATTCTCATCGCAGGTTGTCTGCAGGCTTGCGCTGCTCGACGTGGGCTCACTCGGTAATTGTAGAATATGTCGAGGTTGTTCGAATCGCTGGAAGCCAGTAGGTGGTGTAACGAGGTCCAAAGCACGAGCTCAAAGGAACGAGGGGTATTCCTTTATGCCTAGGTGAAACGATGATCGTCCACAGCTGATGAGATAGACGCTCGAAATCTTATCCTGGAATAAACATACGTGCTTATTTAAAAGTGATTTCGCTGTATGTCTCGGGCTCGGGCAGCGAGCACCGAGAGACGGCGAGAGTAAAGGTAACAATATACGCAGACGACAATGGGGGACCACTTCCAACGGCTTAAGAGTTGGCCCTGTTCGCAGTGTGTCCTTTGAGTAGAAATTTGTGTTAAAGGAGTCCCATACACGTAGATTTGTTTCCTACCAGATGGTTCGCGATTTGCAAACGAAAGTAAATTGTTCATGATACTGCTTAGCGCTCCCTGTCTTCTCAAATTCTTATTGCCAACTGCACGACAATTCATGCAACATGAACTACATCCAATTACACAACCTATTCCCCAACGGTGGAAATGTCTTTTTTTTTTCATCGATAAAACTTACTGGTATCCAGACAACAAATCAAAAAGCTACCTTCATCTCATCGAAAGCTATGAGACTGTAATTCAGTGCTCCAGGGCTCGGCACCCGCGATCCAGCACAACAGGGGATGGAGCGGAATTGAATTGTGCCGGCAGTTGCTGAGAAATAGAGCGGACATCTTCTTTGGCCGGTCCAAAAGCCTCTTTCCGATTATCTACTAATCTTGATGAAAATTATCACGCCGGTCAACTTGTGACTCTGCGTCTATAATTACTTGAGCATGTGACACTTTTTCCCCCGGGGGGAAAGGGGGAGGGGGAGGTAGGGACTCTTTCAAAACAACAATCACAGCCCTTGAGGCACGCCGTCGATCAGACTTCAAAAGGAACTATTCGTGTATCCAGTACATCATTCGTTCACCTTGATCAGCATAAGTGGAAAGATGAAAGCCTGGACGTATACCTACGGAGGGTTTCCCAAAGCACTTCAACAATTGGAGCTGCCCTCCGATGTGGGACAACTCAAACCCTCAGAACTTCGCATCCGAGTCAAAGCCGCTTCCATAAATCCAGTCGACGCCCAAATGATGGGGTTTCCCTTCTGGCCCTACCTTCCAAGCCTTGTCGTGCGATCCCACAAAGGCGTGGCCGAGGACTTCTCGGGGGTGGTAGAGGACGCAGGAGAGGACGCAGGCTTCAAGGTCGGCGACGAGGTCTTGGGCCTCGCGCCCTTTATACCCGGGGGCGTTCTGCAGGAGAGAATCCGCATCAACACCAAGACATCTCTTGTCGTCTCGAAACCGAGCGATTGGTCGTGGGCCGAGGCCGCCGCCCTCCCGCTCGTCTGGCTCACCGCTCACACCACCATCGCCGAGATCGAGCCGTACGTAAAGAACGGCAAGGTTGCGGTCCTGGGAGGCAGCTCCGGCAGTGGCTTGTACGCCACCTACCTCGCCAGACAGCATGGCTGGACGGTGCTGGCCTCGTGCTCTGGGCCCAAGGCGGAGCTCGTCCGCAGCATGGGTGCGAGCGACACTGTCGACTACACAACCACCAGCGTGCCTGTGAGGCTCAAGGAGTTCGCGCCCGACGCCATTATGGATTTCGTTGGGGGGACGGAGTGCCTTGGCATCGCCAAGAGGTACGTGACCGTCGTTGGGGACAAGACAAATCGGATGACGATGAGCGGTAGGGCCATCTATCTATGGAATCCCCAGATGCTCTTCCGCGCCTTGCTCGGCAGGGTAGGCTTTGGTCGTTCGTATACTTGCGTGAATCTGGCTGTTAAGCAATCTTTCTTGGAAGACCTCGTCCGCCTGCCTAAGGATAAGGTCATTATTGACAGCACATTTAATTTTCATCAAGTCGTGGAAGCGTTTGAGAGGTTGAATACGGGGCATACACGGGGCAAGGTGGTAATTCACATAGATACTTGAGACCACGACAGCATTTAACAGTTAGGGCACTCCATGAGAGGATTCCCTCTCCTTCTAGGGTCATTTGATAATTTGATCAAGTAAGTAACCAATGGGAAAGAGTATTTTATTGTAGCCTCGAATCAAGCGGCATGATTAGATGTTAAATCTGTGCCAGGTTATTGGTAGAGATTTGACACAATTAAGGGTTTTCATACTGTAGCCTACGACCAAGTTACGCTGTGCTGGTTTAAAATACAACAGTAAGCTTACATGCAAAGGCCTCGGTGGGCCGAGCTGTTGTTGCAACGGGAGGAAGAGTGGCTTAGACAGGGACCGCAAGCGCTGTAGGTGCATTCCTAGATCTCTAATCATCTCGGTTATTTTCCCCTTTCAGGGGACACTGCCCTCTTCCATGACTTTTCCTACGCATCCCTTGGGATGATGGACTTTCTCTCTACTTCGTTACAACAAAATTCACGGCGAGGAATCCGCTAGAACCACCAAAGCGGCCTCCAAGACGGGGGTTTTCTTTTTCTTCTTCTTCTTCTTCTTCATCCTTTTCCTCCCATCATCATGTTAGCACCATGTCAATATGCGACTCATCAACACGCGCACTCTGCAGATTGAGGAGTTTGTCTCGTCCAGGGTCCCGAAATACGCTATTCTATCGCACACATGGGGTGAAGCAGAGGCGACGTTCGCGCAGTGGCGCTCACGTCTGACACGGCTGCGCAAGGCCAAGAAGCCCGGGTTCGCAAAGATCCTCGCGACGTGCGAACAGGCTCGTCGCGACGACATCGGCTACGTCTGGGTGGACACGGCGTGCATCGACAAGGAGAGCTCGGCCGAGCTGTCGGAAGCCATCAACTCGATGTTTATGTGGTACGAGCGGGCGGTGGTCTGCTATGTGTATCTTGCTGATATACCGGACGAGCCGCCCGAGGGCATCGGCATGCTCGAGCTGATGGGGTCAAGCAAGTGGTTCTCCAGGGGGTGGACGCTCCAGGAGCTCATTGCCCCGGAACATGTCGTCTTCTTCTCCCAGTCCTGGCAGGTATTGGGGACGAAGAAAGCAAACTCGAGCTTCATCTCGGATGTTACAGGTATAGACGCGCTGTGCCTCCGCGACAGGGAGCAGAAGCCGCTGAGGAGATACTCGATCGCCCAGCGAATGTCCTGGGCAGCCGACAGGGCGACCACGCGGCCCGAGGACATGGCCTACTGCCTCCTGGGAATTTTTGATATTCACCTGTCACCAATATATGGGGAGGGGATGAAGGCATTCATCAGGCTGCAGGAGGAGATCATACGGACCTCGGGCGACCACAGCTTTCTTGCCTTTGACACGAGACAGTCTCAGAATTCCCTCCTCGCAGACCACCCTGATCTATTCCGAAACATGAGAAACATACAGCCCCTGTTGAGCCTGACGCTCACTCCCAAATTCTCGCTGCGAAACGCCGGTCTCTCCATCAGGACGCCACTGATCAAGACGCTCTCGCCATACTGGGTGCTGGCTGTGCTCAACTGCGCCGAGACGCAGAACAAAAGGGGTGCCCCAAGAAGTCGGATCTGTGTTCCCCTCCTCGGAAAGGATGGCGTTTACATGCGGGCTCGCGAGCCCGTGAGCCTCATCCGGAGTCGCCTCTCGGCGATACAAATCTCAGGGGTCAAGAAGGCGATTGAGGATTTGACGACGCCTAGGCAGACAAAGTACCTCATCTCGCACTTCACCCGGGTGTATCCAATCTTCAGCCACGACTCGGACTTTGGGGAGGAGAAGTTTGATGAGGTCAAGCGCACACCTGGGTTCCTGCTGACATTCCCTCGGGGCATGGAAAACTATCAGCTAGCAGAGGCCTTTCCCTCCGGGGCCCTCCGGCGGAGCGCGAGCTTCTTCAGCCCGCACACCCAAGAGGACGGCCTCGCCCACGGCCTCTTGGTATATCAAGTCCCTTCTGCCTGGCATCCTGTACTGAGGCCGGGCGACGCGATCAGGATAGGCGTTTACTTGGCCCATAATCTAGACCACGGGGGCAGCCAGTGGATGTGCAAGCTGGTGGAGATTCCGGCCGAGATGAAGCAGAACGAATACCTCGACCAGTGGCAGGAGTCGTGGCGATTGCACCAAGATCCCAACGACTGGAGACAATATGATCACCATGAAAACATCATTGTGGCGGCAAGGACAAAGTTTGCTCTCAACGACAACAATCGCCAGGCTGTCATGGTCGAGATGGTGTTTGATACGAAATCTCTGCTGAAGGAGCAAGGCCTTGATAGAGTGCTGGTCAATGGGGAAAGAAACGGGAGTGTTGTAAGTACTGTTTGACGTTGTAAATGGGAAGAAAAAGAGTTGAAATGGCAAGACAGAGTAAGGCGAACTCAGAAGGGATCCCCCCCCCCCCATTCCCACTATTCCCAACTTAAAACTGGGCTCTTCCCAGGTTTCCCAAAGCCCATCTATGCTTTAGAACCCCCACGCCCCGACGTCTAGTACTTGTAAGTACGTGGTACTCTTAAAGTACTGAAGCAGTGTCTTTCCTTTCCCTGCAGTCGGGATGAGCCTGTGAAACTTTACCCCTCCCGAGGACGTCCTGTACTTTTTTGCCATGGAGAAACGTGCTCTCATCTTTCCCCGAGCACAAGAGTATTACTTCGGAATAATCTCAAACCACCTTTTCCCCTCTTCTCACCGCCATACACTACCTTCTTCCACTTGTCTTGAATAATTACTAAGTAGTCCTGCGGCGTCATGTTGCTGCAGCCCCGTTCGCTGGTGCTGCAGCCTTTGTGGATCAACCCTCCCCCCCCCTCTCCCCCTCCCGCCCCCAGCACATCGGGTTGGAATGACGTACTGATCTTTTCTTCACCGGGATTATTCTCACCTTGCATCTTTTCCACGATGCCAAGGTTTGGTCTTTTTTTTTTTTTTGTTTATGCTTCTTCATCGGCGTCCTATTATGTGACCACGCGCCCGATGCCGCCCCAGGAGCTGGTCTCGTGAGATGGTTTTAGTCTTCTTTTCAAGATAAGCACATCTTTACTTACACTGAACACTGTAAATACCGGTTGATGTGAGACTTTTCCTGTCCACCTTCCATCCTTTTTCACAACTTCCTTTTCTCCTCGGCTGCCGTTGGGTGTGTGGTCAGACAAGCCAGCCACAAGAAAATACAAGTCGTAGGCTATCTTTTTTTTCTTTCTTTTTCTCTCTCTTCTTTCTCTTCTCCTTTCTTTCTTCCTTACTCTCTCCTCCATATTTGCCTTGAGCTATTTTTTGTGCATGTTGATCTCGACCTGGCCTGGCCTCTCTTCTCATCTCTCTTATGGTTACTGGGGCCGCAACGCAAAGATGTCGGACACCTTCCTCTCTAAGCAGCAAGAGGTTGTGCTGTTCAGCTCGACGGCCATCGCCCTCTATGGCTACGACCAGGGCATGATGTCACTCATCAACACGAACCAGAACTACCTTTCCACCATGGAAATCGGCCCTGAGGATCCCCTTGTCGGCATCCTCGTGGCCGTCTACTACCTGGGCTGCTCTCTCGGCGCCGTCCTCTTCTCCTGGTTCTCGGATAGGTACGGCCGGAAGAAGGCCATCTTCGCCTGCCTGGCAGCCGCCAGCCTGGGAAACCTCATCATGTTCCTCACGGGCCTCGGAGGCTGGAGGCGGCACGCCATCCACATGTTCTGGGTAGGGCGCGTCGTCATGGGCTTGGGCGTGGGCGGTGTCGACGCCGTCATCCCCGTGTACAGCTCGGAGCTGAGCAGCGACGGCGCCCGGGGCAAGGCGCTGGCCCAGGAGTTCCAGATGAACATCTTTGGCCTGAACATGGCGTTTGCTGTGAACCTCGCCGTCACCAACACGCTGGGCAAGGCGGACCAGTGGGCCTGGCGCATCCCCATCGTCGTCATGCAGGCCTTCCCGGTCCTCTTGTTCGCCGTGATCGGGAGGCTCCCGGAAAGTCCTAGGTGGTTCATCTACCAGGGCCACAGGGACGACGCCAGGGGCGCCCTGGTCGATGTCTGGGGCGAGTCCGACGGGAGCGCAAAGGCCGACGAGTTGTTTGAACTGCACGAGCGGGAGAAGGACATGCAGATTGGGTACATGGAGATGATCACACCGGGTTCCTCGACATTCCATCCCACTGTGATTACGGTCATGGGCCAGATTAACCAGGCTCTCACTGGATACGGGGCCGTATCTGTATATGGTCCTCAAATTTTCGAGGTAAGTACCTTTTATTTTTTATTTTTTATTTAAAGGGGAAAAAGACAGAGAGAGAGAGAGTGTGTGTGTGTGTCTGCATTTCCACATCTTATTGACACCATTCTTCTCTTCCTTCAGCTGCTCGGCTTTGGCGTCAGGGAGGCCGAATTCGTCACCCAGGCCAACTACGTCTCCTATTTCCTCCTCATGACTGTGGCCTGGCTGCTCATCGACGCCGTCGGCCGCCGCAAGCTCCTCCTCGGCGGCAGCGGCGTGCTGACAGCCTGCTTCCTGCTCCTGGCCCTCTTTGGCGGGCTCGCCATGACCTCCTCCTCCTCGCCGGACGCATCAGGCCCTGGCATCCCCGCCATCCTCGGCACCATCGCCCTCTTCGTCGCGACGGGCGCCTTTGGCATCGGCTGGCTGGCGACCGTCTGGCTCATCCCCACCGAGATCTACGCGACCGCCGCGCGGGCCCAGGCCTCGGCCATCTCGGTGATCGTCTGGGGCCTCGCCAACTTCGCCGTCACCCTGCTCAGCCCCCTCATGTTCAACAACCTCAAGTACTGGATCTTCCTCATCTTCGCCGCCACCAACGCCTTAGCCGGCGTCTGGACCTGGGTCTACCTCCCCGAGAGCGGTGGCCGGAGCTTCGAGGACAACCAGCTGTTCTTTGAGGACGCCAAGGAGGAGGGGACCTGGAGGGTGTCCAGGGTTGCTGGGGGCGTGTATAGAAGGCTGGCGTACGGCGGAACCCTGGAGGGGGAGAACGAGCCGTTATTGCAGAGGCTGCAGGATCAGGTACAGAGCGGCTGAGGATACACTTTTCCCCTTTCTTTCTTTCTTTCTTCCTTCTGTCTATTTGATCCCCCCCCCCCCCTCCTTCTCATCTTTGATATATATATAAAAAAAAAGAAAGACTGGTCGACGAGGATTTATAGAAAGCCGTGACATTTCAGTACCGAAAATACATACACATAATGTAATAACGAAGGAAGAGAGAGAGTCTCAAGGTTCCGGTTCCGACGGGGTCTTCTTGGCCGCCTCCGCCTCATCCTTCGGCCCGTCCTTCTCGGAATCTTCGTTATTTGCTGGTCTAATGGACAACTCTTCTCCCTTGGGCGGGTTCGTGGTCTTGGACGCCTTGGTCATGCTGGGGAAGAAGAGCCCCGGCGGGAAACAAGCCAGGAGCCACACGGTGATGAGCATCATGAAGCTGTCGAGCACGGTAAACGAGGGCTGGTCCTGCATGATGGGGTTTCCCCATCCTCCCGCCATTTCTGCAACACTATTCGCAGCAGGTCAGCAGGTGCTTCTGGACCACCAATACTAAAGGAGACAAGACAAGTCGGAAAAATAATCAAAGAAACATTGAAAGAAACGTGAGAAAAAGAAGAAGAAAAAGAGCAAGGAACACTAAAAAAGAAAAGAAGGGGGGAGGGAAAAAAAAGACAAGGGAACGAGGAGATGGAGATGGAGGGGAGAGGAGAGGGATGCAGAGACAAGCAAAGGAATCTCGTACCGATAAATACACCGAACCTGCACACACAAATACGCCCCCAGCACGGCCCCGACAAACATCCTCACCCTCCGATCCCCCCAGAGCACCAGCGCCTCGTCCGTGGCCTCCCCGCTCCGCACCCAGCGCCGGGCACGAAGCCAGTAGTCGGCGCTCAGCAGGCCAAACGCAAGCAGGACGACCACCTGCAGCGCGATGCCGGCGATGATGGCGCGGTCGCCGGCGCGCAGCAGGGGCAGGTTCTTGTCGCCCTGCGTGGCCAGAGAGCCGCCGATGGCCTGGACGAGCAGGCAGCTGACGTCGGCAGGGACGAAGAGGAACGGGTACAGGCGCGGGGGCACGCGGGCGATGGCTGGGTTCAGGGCCAGGCAGAGGTGCTTGAGGGTTAGGTAGATGGAGATGCAGATGAGCGTCGGGGCGAGTATGATGGCGCATATCTGAAGCTCAAAGGCCTGCTGGTTCCATGGGTTGGCGTTCAGGGCGACTCGGCCGGCGTAACCTGTAGTAGCGGTGGTGATGAGAGAGGGTTAGCATTTGTGATGGTGGTGGTAATAGTAGTAGTAGTAGTCCACCGAGACCACCTTTTTGACATGATGATATATATATATATATATATACATATATGTATATGTATATATGTGTGTGTATAAAATGTTACAGTCCTGCGGATACGTGAGGGGGAAAAAAGTCACCTACCAGCAAGCTCAAGCACACACCCGGCCACGATAAACGACATGTAAGCCCACGTCCGCTTCCATATCCCAAAGCCCAGCGTGATGACCGCAGCAAGGCCAAAGGCAGTTGCGACAAAGATATTCAGCGGCTTGTTGGGATAGTAACCTAGCGTGGTCGCTGAAACGGGACACAGTGGAGAGACCTCGTTGCATACATGATATGAACTTCTGCTGTGAAGAAGCGCCATCATGGTGGTGGTGGTGGTGAAGAAGAGGAATGTTGTGGTGGCCTCCGTTTCTAAAATAGCAGGCAGTGTGGTTGTCGCTCGATGAGGAGAGAGAGATAAGAGAGGACTATTCGGATGAGTCGGTATGAGAGGGACAAAGAAAAGAAAATGTATCCAACGCCTCAGCAGAGGCTTGGACAAGAAGAAGGGAAGAAAAGGAAAAAAGAGATAGATCTGAAAACCTTTTTTCACAACGCCTCCGTCACAAGTCGAAAGGAAAGAGAGAGAGGGAGAGAGGGAAAAAAAAAAGGGGGGGGGGGCTGAAGATTAAAAATAATAATAATAATAAAAACCCGTGCTGCTATTATTTGCCATCAAATAGATGCTGACAGAAATGACAAAATACATAGGACATAGTACGCAAACAACAGCCCTACTTACCGCCCAAAACGATACCAGGATCCCAAGGTACAAAGAGACCGGATCGATGGGGGCCGATAGGAAGAGTAGTCAGCGAGTTGCCCCCCCCCCCCTAAGAAAGAAAACTTCAGAACACGAACACATGTCCAAAAGCGGCATCCTTTGCGCGCCAGCCTAACAGTGGAATAGTTGTAAGTAAGCGGCGGGGTCATTCCTCCCGGATGTGCATCTCTCCGTGCCAATCCATTTTTGTGTGGGCCTCGGAAGACATTGATGAATTCCGGGGGGGTGTGCAGGACGGAGTTGGTTTTCTGTGAACCTTTTTGCACGAAATCCGGCAGAAACCTTTGCGGCCAGGGGAGGACCAGACTCGTGTTGATCTAAAAGGCACTGACTGAGTGTTGTTGACTGCTGATAATATTCGTAACGAACCTTGTCGCTCTCTTCATGTCCATATTGCGTGCCATTGGACAGACAGACAGACAGACAGACGCTTGGCCTCGTCCTCATGCCACATCACCCCCGTTGGAATACTAAAGGATATTATGCTGGGTTGATGACCTGGCAGATGCGACGATAACTAAGATGTGCAAGAGTTGTTGAAGTCTTAATTCATGAGGGTTGACAGGTAATGTTTCTGCTGCTCATTCCTTTCCGCCCAGATACCTATAGACCACGCTGAAGTCTCTGCCCCTGCACGCCTCGTCTTTCTCAGCAGCCTCGTACAGCAGCCTCGCGGCGGCCGCGAGCTCCAGCTTTGCGCCGGCCTCCTGCGCCGCGACCATGGCCAGCCCGAGGTCCTTCCGCATGAGCGAGATCCCGAACCCGCCTGCGTAGTCCCTGCTGGCCGGCGCCTTGTCCACGACACCCCTGACCGGGTTGTTCACGGCGCTCGGCCAACAGCGGCCCGTGCTCGCGTTGATGACGCCGGCGAGCACCTTGGGGTCCAGCCCCCATCGTATGCCCAGGTTCATGGCCTCGGCGGTTGCGATGTTGTTGATGGCGAGGAGGTAGTTGTTTGCCAGCTTGGCGGACAGGCCGGTCCCCTGCCGGCCGCAGTGGAAGACGGTCTTGCCCATGCGCAGGAGGATGGGCTCGACCCGGGGCACGATCTCCGCCGGCGCGCCCAGCATGAACGTGAGAGCGCCGGCGGCCGCGCCCACGATCCCGCCTGACATGGGCGCGTCTACAAAGTGGGCTGTTCCGCCCGGGAAAGCTTTGGTGACCGACGCAGCCACCTCGTGCGAAGAGGACGGGTCGATCGTGGAGCAGTCTATAAAGATGCGCGGGCTGGCTCGGGCGCTGAAATCAGCCTCGAGGAGGGAGGCGTAGACAGACTTGACGTGGTTGGGCTCGGGGAGGGCGGTGATTACGACATCCTGTGGTGAGGGGTTTCCCCAGGTCAGCAAGACTGCGAGATGCAAGAACAAATAAGCCATCCAAGAGGGGGGATTCCGATTCGGCGAGTGAACTCCAGAGGATTGACTTTGTATGTATTTGATAATCACAAGAGGGCCACCAAGCTGGCCCCAACTCCTTCTCATCATTTGTTTGGGTGACTCTCAGCTGGGGAGTAAAAGGGGTCGGTCGTGATGGTAAGGGAGAACAAAGGGAAAATCTCCAGACGCACAGCATCTTTGGAGGCATCTGCTGCGCTGGCAACCAGGGCAACAGATGCGCCGCCGGCTTGGGAAGCCTCCATCTCCGCAGCCAGCTTTTGTGCAGCATCTCGGTTGATGTCAAACAAGCTGACGCTGTCACTCGGGGACAACTTGGCCTGTAGATTCTTGGCCATCTGAAAGCCCTGTGGATGCATGAAATATGAGCCTTCTTGTCCATCTTCAATGTAGATTCTGCGTTCAGGAGGGGGGTGGGTTGGTTGGTTGGTTGGTTGGTTGTTGCATACCATCTGGCCCAGGCCGATAAAGGCGTAATTGTCCAACCGTCTAGGTGTGGACGCGAAGCAACGCCGCTGCAGCCCCAGCAGCCTCCATGCTGTGGATATAGGCCGCATTGTTCCTGCGTATCAGTACTGGTGTAGCTAGAAGAATGCTTGTCCCGAGATGTCGGCAGGTAACACTTCGCAAGAGATGGGGGTTTTTTTGTTTTTTGTTTTGTTTTCTTTTTCACTTTTGGAGAAAATACGTCCCCATTCCCGAGCATCACTCGCCGCTCGGCCAGCAGGTTGAGCAACGAGGGGTAGTGCCCATGAAAGCCGCCCATTGCCGCGAGGTTGGGGGAACGGGTAGTAGTAGCCCTGATCAGCCCATGCGCGCGCACTGCAGCGAGATGGAGCCGACCTTTTTTTTTTTTTTTTTTTTTTTTTTTTTTTTTTTTAATTTTTTTTTTTTTTTTTTGTTCTTTTTTTTTTTTTTTTCTTGTTTTTTGCTTTTCTTCTCTTGCTCATT
>JACWRQ010000094.1:84489-98725 GCA_014849955.1 Cryphonectria carpinicola | reverse complement strand
CCATGGGGCAAGAGTGTATGTGTCTTGGGCTAACAGTCTTTTTCTCTTTGCCCTCCTCCCCCCCCTTTTTTTTTTCTTCTTCTTTTCTTTATTATTTCTTTCTTTCTTTCTTCTTTCCTGTTATTGTTTCCTCCCCCCCATCTCCATATTCAATTCTAACGCCATCGAAATAGGAGGATGGTTTTTTTCCCGTCCAAAATCCCGAGTGCCCTGTAACACAGTCTCAAGTCTTGGGATCCGGTCCGGTTCTCCCACCAAAGGCCGTGTTATTCCTGGCTGACAAGAGGACAGAGCTCTCAGGCTGAGACCTGAAACCGCCTCTCAAGAAGATTCTGAAGGAGGATGACCTTGGGGACCCGGCTTCTCCTCACAGCTCCTTCCTCTCCTGTGGCCAGAGCCTGGCAAGAGCCTCCAACCACCAACCAGCCACTTGCACCTTCCTCCTCCATCCAGCCTTCTCCTATCTTGGGAAGCTACTCCAAGAAGGGTCCGGATACCTCCTTTATAGGTCTTATCCATAGCTTGGGGACTAAAAAGACAACCTGGACCGCCCATCCACAGCCTGTTCTTCCCACACCCCACCAGGAGACCAGCCTCTCTCCCACAGCTTCACTTGTCGACGACACCCCCTCCCCCCCTCCCCCCTCCTCCTCCCCCCTCGACGACGACCACGACCACGACGACCACCATCGACAAACACATCACATGATATCACCAGCTGGCACCCTCGTCCCTGTCATATCATGTGAGCAACCCCAACCCCACCTGGGGGCCTGGTATAAAATACCTGCCCAGTTTGCGGTTTCTGGCTCCCAACTTTTTCTCCCTTCCTTCCTTCCACCACCACCTCTTTCTTTGCGTTTCGGGCGTCAGTTCGCAACGCGTCTTCCTCCTTCCCTCACCCGCAACCTTTCGTCCTTTGGTCCGTACGACATCATCAAGATCATCTTCATCGTCATCGACGACGATAACAAGTGCCCTTCTTAGGGATATTCAAGGTAAGTAAACACCCCTCAGCCCTCAGCCCTCAGCACCCAGCACGCAACCATCCAGCCCTCACCACCAACCTATCCATCCACTGCTCTGCCCACCCAGTCATCCATCCATACACACGTTCTCAGCATCACCATCACCATCATCAAGAGGAAGCAACACTCGCGAGCCAAGGTATGGCCAACAAGGGCCTCTTGTCTCCGTTTCCTCGCATCACCCAAGTCATCATCCTCCTCGCCATCACAGGTTGTGGGATCCCTCAACGCCTTGCGTTGATGCCCAAACAAACTTCCCTTGGGCGGCCGTCAGTAACGGCTCCTGCTCAGCATCTACATTTTTTCTCCTGCACAAAACCTTGAACATTCCCAAAGACCCTCCACCAGAGAACCTGTTCCGGATTGGGTGTCTGATCACCTGTCTGGGCCATGTGAGCTCCTCCCCTTGCCCCCTCCTCTGCCAGATTTCATGGATATACAGCTGTTCACCTCCCAAGACCAGCTCCTGAAGGTCATCTCTATGGGCTGGGCTTGATCTTTCTTCCCCCCCTTCCCCTTTTTGTTTTTATTTTGCATGCTTGCCCCGCGAGGGGTAGGGGGAGGGGGACTGGGAGGGGGACGGGGATGGGAGATAAAATTTCATGTTCTCTGTGTCGTTTACACCCCCGCCCTGATTTGCTGAAGCACCCTCCCACCTGTCCTTAGCAGCCCACAACATTTTCTTCATTGTCTCACTCCTTGTCTCTCGTCCTGGTCCATCAGAGATACTCACCAGGTCCATACAGATTCTTCCAACCTTCATTCAAGTCATTTCATCCTCAGTAAGTTCTTTCCGGCAACAGGTCTCTTCATTGTCAACATGCAGCACTTCCCTAGATTTGCACCACCCTCTCTTTCATCTTCTTCCCCTTTGTACACTCAGACCTTCTACCTATATCTTGATGTCCTTTTCCCATCTTCCCCCCTGGGCCTCCCTCTCACAGATCCCTCTTCTCAAAGTCGCTGACAAAATGCCCAACTACTACAGGTCAGTTCCTTCTGCTGCCACCATGTCCTCTCAGTGGGACGGAATTCCGGAGTTCAAGCCCGGCAACGATGCTTGGGAGACTCCTCGCGCCGCTGAGTCCGCCGCCGCCGTCGAGGCTTTCGACACTCGCGCCGAGCCTGGCGATCAGGATGTCACCAACACTGTCGACGACGGCAATGTCACCGTCACCCCTGGAGCCAACGAGGAGTGGGCTTCTCAGGACCGTGCCAAGTACGACTATGATGACTTCAACCGCGCCGGCGGCTATGACGGCAACGTTCGTACCTACCACTGGAACGGCGAGGATGAGGGTGAAGGTGACATTGGTCCCGAGTATCCCGAGCTCGAGCTCGAGATCTTCGGTCCTCCTGAACAGCGCGACCTTGCCGGTCCCCACGGTGTCGCCGGTCCCAGCCTGCACAAGTGAGCATTCTCGTTTTCCACTTCCCCCTTTGCAGCTTTCCTAACGCGTGCCCTCAAGGATAAACGAGATCCAGCTCCTACAGGAGGGTCAGACTCGTATCGCGCCCTGCCTCAATTTCGCGGACGCCGGTCTGCACCCGGCTATGGCCAAGAACGTTGAGCTCTGCGGCTACAAGACCCCTACCGCCATCCAAAAGTACTGCATTCCGGCCATCAATGATGGCCACGATGTCATTGGTATTGCGCAGACCGGTAGGCACTGTCCCCCCTCCCCCCCTCTTCATGATAAATCATCTCGCGCCCACGGGCAACTGACAAAGCTCGCAGGCTCCGGCAAGACTGCTGCTTACCTCATTCCCATCATCAACAAACTCATGGGCAAGGCGAAGAAGCTTGCTGCGCCTCGTCCCAACCCTTCTACCTACCGTCATGGCTACGACGCCCCCGTTCGTGCTGAGCCCCTGGTTTGTATTGTCGTCCCCACCCGCGAGTTGGCCGTCCAGATCTTCATGGAGGCCCGCAAGCTCTGCTACCGCAGCATGCTGCGCCCCTGCGTTCTGTACGGCGGTGCTCCCATCTCCGACCAGGCCTATCAGCTGGCCCTGGGCTGTGACATCTTGATCGCGACCCCTGGTCGCCTGATCGACTTCATCGATCGTCCCAACCTCATGACGCTTCGCCGCCTCAAGTTCATGGTCATTGACGAGGCCGATGAGATGCTGCAAGACGATTGGAACGAGGAGTTCGCCAGGATCATGGGCGGTGGCGGTGAGTACATGCCCAATAATAACCCCTCTCTCTTGCCTAATCACGACTAACAGTTTTCAACAGAGCAGGAAGATGGCGAGATCCAGTACTTGCTCTTCTCAGCCACGTTCCCCAAGGACCTCCGCGAGCTTGCGTCGCAGCACCTGTCTACTGATCACGTCCGTTTCCGTGTTGGCCGCGCCGGCAGCACCCACGAGAACATCCACCAGCAGATCATCGAGACGGCTCCTTACATGAAGCGAACGGCTCTCATTGAGCTTCTCAACTCGATGCCCCCCGCTCGGACTATCGTTTTTGTCAATACACGTCGCAATGCCGACGAGCTCGACGACTTCCTGTACAACGCCGGCATGCCCTGCACTTCGATCCACTCTGATCGCACCCAGCGTGAGCGTGAGGATGCCATGCGCTCTTTCCGCGCTGGAAAGACCCCCATCCTGATCGCCACCGGCCTGACGGCCCGTGGTATTGATGTTCGAAACGTCGTTCACGTCATCAACTACGACCTCCCCTCTGCCGACCAGGGCGGCATCGAGGAGTACACCCACCGAATCGGTAAGACATTCTCCTATAAGACAATATCTCTCACGCTTCTCTCTTATTAACCCTTGATCTCCTCAGGTCGTACTGGTCGCATCGGTCATCAGGGCCTTGCTACCTCGTTCTACACCGACCGTGATGAGCCCTTGGCTCCTGTTCTCGTTCGTACCCTCTTGGAGACCGAGCAGGAAATCCCCGAGTTCCTGCAGGCTTACATTCCCGAGGAGGGTGAGCTGAACAAGTGGGAGTCCGAGGGCGACTTCGCCATGGATATGACCGGCTTTGATGCTGGCGGTGGTGGTGCCTGGAACGTTGATACCAACGATGGTGATGCTGGTGATGCTGGCAACGCCTGGGGTGGTGGTGGTGGTGCCGACGATGGCGACTCTGGCAACGCTTGGGGTGGCGGCGCTGGCAATGATTGGGGTGGCACTGGTGCTGGCAACGATGGTGCTGGCAAGCCCACCTCCTCTTGGTAAGCGCCTCGACGCTGTCTCGTGCCAGAAGACACCTGCCTTGCACGGCCGTGTCTTCACGATGACCAAGGGGATCCTTGCACCGTCTGCTCTAGCAGAACACAATTTTGATGGGGACTTTTGACGCAATCGTCACGGAAAGGTTATGAAAAGAAATGGATGGTAGATACTCTTGGGGATAGTTGGCCTTGATAGTTCAGTCGTCCGATTCGGCGCGTGCTATTTGTCGCATGATCGAAGAGGATCCGTTGGCATCTATCTTTCTTCAGGTAGTCTACATCTTCTTCCATGGAAATTCAACAATCACGAAATTCTTTACACCGCTGGTTTTCCTTCCCTTGTGGCCAGTTCTGAACGAGGTGTATATGCTCCTATTCTCGTATCAAAGTAAAGCTCCAATTGAAAGGTTCTCCCCACCATGGCCGAGAGGCTCATACACAATCTCTTTGCTTTCTTTTCTTTTTCTTTATTTCTTTCTGGGCTGTATTAAATGCCGTGCGAGTGCAGCAGCATAATTTTCATGTCTGTCACACCCGCGTCTGGCAGCTCTCACTCTCATCTACTCATAGGGGAGACTGAGCCCCCCGGACGCGGAGGCCTGGCTTGACTTGAAAGGAATGCCCTTTATAATGTGTATCAGAAGGAACAGAAGACGAACGGTAAGGAATGATTGATCGAGGATGTGTACATGTAGTGTGTCAGCCTTGTGAGGTACATACATACATATATATATATATATATATACGGTATAGCAAATGACCGGACCAGATGAGGGAGAATAGCTCAATTGAAGGCCGTCTTATACAGTTAATAAAAGGCCCATGATGATGATGATGACGATGATGATGATGATACATCGGTACTCTTGCAAGGGGACCTAAGCGGACCTGCACAGCGAACAAGCAGGACAGGCCTCCAGAAAGTTCAACGCCCCAAAGTACACGCCTTCCAAGACCATCTATGAAGAGATTGATGGCTTTCTCTCTACTACTGCTGCTGCTGCTACTACTACTACTACTACTACTACTACTACTACTACTACCGAACAGTAATTACTGGGCACTCTGACGTGCATGACCTCGAACCCTGCCTGGGCTACGACACATCTCAGAGCACAAGACAGCAGAGAAAGAAAAGCAAAGGTATGATTACTGACTTCACATGATACTACTAACAAGACTCCGAAGTTAAGGTTCCAGATATTATTCATGCAAGCTGTCCCTGAGTCGAACCCTATGCACCACCACACCCCCTTACCTCCCCTCTAGCCCGGGAGCCCAAGGAGGGGGAAGGGCGCGCGCGCCGGGGGGGGGGGGGGGGGGGCACAAGAAAGGAGTCACGCCGTGCAGCAAATTATGCCAGCATCTCGGTCGATAAACGATATTTACGAAGTTCCTATTTTCTCCCCCCCTCCCCCCCCTCTCTATCTCTCTCTAGGTCCTAGACAGCAAGTAAGACGGTTAAACCGGACCCCAGATGCCGGAGGGAAGGGCTGAACAAACCACCATCACGAAGGAACGAACATGCATGGGATGGATGAGTTTTTAGTATTTACTCACTCGCCCGGCTCACCGTCTCCGACCTGCCGCGCTCAAGGAAACCCCAAAAAGAACCTAAGCTATGATCATGCATGGGGCAAGTGTGCGTTGTGTATGTGCGTGCATACAGACGAACCGCATGAAACTAGCAGGGAACTTTCGCCGTGCCAGAAGCGGAAAGTCGCTTTTTTGTTTTGCGCCGAAAAAACATGTACATGCTACTACTATCGTACGTAGGCGGGCTGGGAACGAAGGTGGTCACGCGAGACGGCAACGATGGAATGGGGGGGGAGGGGGGGGAAGGCCATGGATGAATACCTTTGGGTTCCTTGGCCATGGACGTTTTTCTTGCGCGCCCAGAAACCAAACCAGTAGTGGTGGATACTCACGATCTTGTTTCCAGTTTGGCCCGTCTGACAAATTCGCTTGGGGAAAGGGGGGGGGGGAGGAGGAGCAGCTCCGAAGCATCCGGCGGCGGTGGAATCAAACCTTGCCACGGGGCTGGGGGGGGGGAGGGGAGGGAGGGATGGTTCGTTCAATATCGTGAGACTGATGGATTTCCCTTTTTTCTCCTCGCCGTATCTGGTGGCTCGCCACTGACCAGTCATGAAGCCGGGGTTGGCAACTCGCCGTTCCCTAATGTTCACGATGCCTGTGCCTCTCTGTCACCCCCGAGGGGGGGGGGAAGGGGAGTGGCGCCGCACTGTGATCAGTGTGTCTTTTTGTCTCACTTGAGCTGACCTGACAGTTCTGATGAATGGGTGACCTCAAAGAACAATCCCATTCAGCCACTTGAACAGCCTCTTTGTGTGTTCGTCCCACTTACCGGTGCCGCTTCGTCTCGAGAACGGATCGCTTCCCAGTTACTCACGCACTCCCCTTTCCCCCTCCTCCTCCTCCTCCCCCCCCCCGCCCCAAGCCGCTCGCTCCTTGGCTGGCCATGTACTTAATGTTGCCTGCTTGACACCCGGATAGGAAGGAGATGGCACTTCGAGCAGCAGCCCAAGCTCAATGATATGGGGTTTACCAGGTGCTAGGAATCCGACGCCGTCGTCCCACCCGAAGTAATTACCTGAGTATCAGCATAGAAGATGGGACCACAAAAATAACATTTACGTACCTGAGGAAAACCAAAACTCCAGTGCGAGCAAACAAGACAAGTGACCTTGTAAAAAAAGGACACAAGATCCTTTATGCTCCTCTGTAAGGATCTTTCTTTCTCTCTCTGACGCCGTGAAATCGAAAGTGGGTCAGCAAAAGGCTGAGGCTCACCATGGCATGCATCATTGTGCGGTCCACCAGGCCAAGCATGATCACGTCGTTCACGCTGGGACGACAAAGCCGTTTGGGCTTCTGGTGGGGGGTGGTGGGGGGGGGGGGGGAACATCCTTCGGGCATGGCTCCTCCAGCAGCACAGGCAGAGTGGCCCAGTCACACCAGCCCGCAATCACGAGACCAAAAAAACTCCCTCAAGGCATTTCGCAGCTGAGAGATCCCGATCCGTGTCCGCCGCCCGCCTTGGTGACATCAGGTGCGCGCCAGGTGGCGAGCGCGACACTTCGGCGTCAGCTTGTGTCTGTACTTTGGCCCCAGTCGTCTCGTTAATGCTCAGCTGGGGCTTGGCTCTTTCGCATCCTAGGTTAATAGTAAAATTCATGGGCCTTTTTGGAGGTCGTGACAAAAATTATTCGCCCTCACAGCGTCTCCGTGATAGGGGGGGGGGGTAGGCAAGCGGTTCCGGCGATGACTCACTCCGGTGAAACTTGAGGGGGAGGGAGGGGCCTCGGTGATGTTCATCATGGAATCGTACAGCAAAGCGTACCTGCTTACGTGCTCAGACGAGGTGGAACCAGGGTATCAGTTTGCTGTCCAAGCGAATCCGCCGGCTTTGGGGTTCAGATGGCGTAGGCGGGTTGGTTCTGTAACGATGCGTGAGCAAATGCGCTGAATTCCACGCCATGATACACACACACACACACACACACACACACACACACACACATGTACGAAGGTAGATAATCTGCGCTCGAGCAGTACGGCACGTCCCAGTGGAAATCATCGTGTCTCAGGGCTGTCCTTGTTTTGGGTAGTTTTTGGAAAGTTTTGGTTTTTGTTTTGTTTGCTTAAATTAGGATGTATTCTCCCTTGGGTAGGCCAGCTCGAGTCTCGAAGGCGGCTCTCGGTGAGGGAGACGCTCTTCTCGTCGCGGCTGGCTTTGATGTGAGGCATCGAGGTCTGGCCCTGGCCCTTTTGGCACGCTGGAATCTCGGGGATCCTTCCATGCAGGCCAGGAAACGGTCCTCATATATCCTCAACAGTGCTTGTCTGGAGCAACATGAGGTAGGTCAGTTTGGCAGAGAGTCCCGAGATGGTCCGTTCCGGAAGTGGTTTGTGCGTGCTGGCAGCCCGTCCGGTGCTTTCGCAAGACAGGCGCCTACCGCGCTGGCCGCTCCAAGCAACTCCAAGCTCGTCTCTACTGCCAGTAGATAAATATGTAGTCGTAGCCACGTAAAAATGACTCCCCCCCCCCCTCCACAAACCGCCACCTTCCCCTTTGCCCACGCTGTTTCGCCCTGCTCCTAGACATCTCGGGTACTGGTTTCATTCCCAGTCTCACCAGACTCTGGCCCAAGCCTCTCTCTCTCCCTCTCCTCCCCCCACCCCCACCCAAACAAAAAAGCAAGATGCATAAATATTTCTCACACTTTCATCGTACACGGTGCACTCACACCTCATTTCCCATGGAATAACCCCGTTGAGCCCAGTGAAAAAGACACTTGCCAAATGCATGTACAACGCAACAGCGCTTTTTCCACCCCCTCCCTTGGTTTGCTGGCCCCGACTCCCTCATACGCCAGCAAATTTGACGTCTAAGGCAGCGGTATCAAAATGCCATTTCGCCTCATCTTCCAGACAGGAAAACAAGATTAATTTTTGTAAAAAAAAAAAAAAAAGAGAGAAAAAAGAAAGAAAAAAAAAAAAAAAGATATAAACGACAGTGATGACGACAACGACGATGCCCCAAGAAGATGCCAAAAACCAACCCCCCCCCCCAAAAAACAAAAAGCAAGACGTATGCGCCATCAGTTCAAAATTCCTGACCACATTCCAGGACCTCCAAAGTCGCTCATGGGGGGATGCATTGAAGAGATCCTGGAGAATTGAGAAGCCTCAGTAGAGCAACAAAGTCGCTTACGGCCCTCAGAGGAAGAAGGAGCAGGAACCTGAAAGTGATTGTCTCCCGCGGCGAAGCTGGCGTGATTGGAACTGCAGTCCCCACGCAGCAGATCGCGGACGTTTTCTTGGAGGCCAGGGTCCCCTGACAAGGGACGGCTGCGCTTGGACCCGGCCTTGGGCGCCGATGTCATGGAGCCTCGGGTCGCAAAGGAACGCTGCCAGTTGTCGTGCAGGGCCTGTAGGGCCTGCGCCGCATCATTCGTGGCATCATCGACCTCGATCGCGCCCGAGTAAGACTTGGGCGACGCAGAGATCCTCTCGGCGAAGTCTTCACCATAGGAAGAAGAAGAGATGGTAGGTCTCGATGCGAACCTCTCATCCACCAGCTTCGCAGAGCGGTAGCGCGCCTGTACCTGGAGGTTGGTGTAGTCCGACCTGGGGTACGGCGCACCCGCCAGCGATGATAGCGATGAGATGGAGGATGATCGAGACGTGCCGGACGTGTCCGAGACCATCGATTCGGGTGAAGACACCGTCGAGACTGAAGCTGCCAGCGAGGAGCGACGCGATGTGTAGTAGTTCTGCGGCGACGAGGACAGGGGGCAGGGCCACCTGTCGAGCATCATGCCGTTGTGCACAGAGCCGGCCGTGGACACAGCCAAGCTCATGGCGGAGCCGGGAGCAATGAACTGCGGCGGCGAGATGTCACGAACGGCGCTGACCTGGGGCGTCAGGCGAGGCGTTGGCAACAGCCCAAAAGGAGGCAGGCGGGCAACCGCCGGGGCTGACGAGGGCGAAGGCTCCATGACGGAAGGCGTCTTGAAGATGCGCGGCATCGGCGTAGCGTCCTGACCGCAATCAAATGCAACCGATTCGTTCTGGGCTGCAGCCAGGATCGATCGGGGTGACAATGATCGTGGAGACAGGGATGGCACCGGAGAGTACCGACCCGTAGACAGGACATCTTCCAGGTTCTCCAGGTCCGAGTTCAGGCGACGGATGATGCGCTTGAAGACGTCGCATTGCTGTTCAAACTGCGCATGGGCCAGACCGGAGCCAGGGGCAGGCGGCTGGGAGGGGCTGTACTTCATGACACAGTCCGTCCAGCGATGATAGACCTCCTCGGTGATGTGGAGTTTCCAGTTCACGGCAAGAACAAAAGCCATTTCGTTTTGGTTGATCTCGTTGGTGTTGAGACCCGAGATCTTGCTCCATGCCCGAGCGGAGTAGTTTCGATCCTGCAGGTACTTGGATGCCAGGATGAGGGCAGCCAGGAACATCCTGCGGCCGCACTGCAGAGCGCGGCTCGAGTGACAATCGTCAGTCTGTTCCATGGTGAAATCACGCTCGGGGAGCTGATCCTTGATGAGGACTAAATAGTAGAGTGCGACCTGGAGGGTTGAGTAGCTCGTACGTGAGCGGCGCAACGTCTCCTGGATAAACGTCCGCAGAGGCAGCACGCTCGAGCTGTTGGTCTCGTCGCGGCAGACCACGGAGGACGTCGGCCATATCGCCTCGACAATCTGGGTGGAAGAATCTAGAGCATAATTTAGAAAGGAAACTCTAGGCCGGGGGATTTTGCCCAAGTTTTGTTCTTCTCTTGGACGTTCTCGTCACGGCTTACCGACTAGATTGTCGACAAAGTTGAGCTTGCGCTCTGCCTGCCTGACCAGAGGGGGGGGGCAGCCAGTCCGAGTGGTCGCGGTGTTCGAGGTCCGCCTCGGGTTCGGCCGAAGCGAGCGTCGAGCGTCCGAGACGACGGGTTGCGCGTGTGGCTTGGCGTAGGCGAAGCCACACCTCGAGGGAGGCACATCCACGGAGCAGGAAGAGAGGGAGGAGGCGGTTGTGTCGTCAGAAAATTGGGAGGAGGATGATGCATCAGAGCAGACCGAAGCCGTTGCGGAGGAGGAGGATAGTGAGGAAGTATATGACACATTTCGGCGGACCGAGTAGAAATCCTGCGAGGGGTATTCTATTGCCGTCATCTTGTCTCGAGGACTTGCGTCGAAGGATTAAAAGAAAGGCCGATCCGGTCGGGTTGATTCGAATACGTCGAGGACCTTTGGGGTTTTTTTTCTTCTTCTCTTTTTTTTCTTCTTTTTCTTTCTTCTCTTTTTTTTTCTTCTTTCTTTCTTTTCTTTTGGTTCCCTGGCGTAAAATATCTGACCGAGACGAGGATCCTTACTGGCAAGCCATCTTGTACCACATAAATACTACTTAAGTTGCGAGTCGGGTTCGTGTTGTGTGATTGGTCGGGTTATGTTGGAGAAGGGGTGTGTGTCGATTGGAACTGCCAGAGGATTATAGCAGGTGTTCGAGAGAGGTTGAGAGAATCCGCAAGGCGATGGAAAGTCTGATGCAATTGTCCTTGGCTGGCGATGACATGCCGTGGGAGGGACAGGAGAAGGAATTCTTTTTTAATAAGAGGTTGGTAAAGGCGCCACTGTCATCTGAAGTATGAGTAACCTGGTGATGTCCAGAGGGCAAGCAAGGGCCCAAAGAGAGAGCGTGCGCGTGTATGGCCACCGGAGCCTGTTACCCTGGGAAGGCAAGGCAAGGCAAGCGCCTCAAAGCTCTAGGCAGTGGCTAGGCCAGGCTGAAGAGGCGTCGTGGGAATGATGAGCAAGGGGATACGAAGAAAGGGGGGGACGAGCTGAGGGCACAAGACGAAGATGACGATGATGTTGGGTTTGGGTATGGCAGGGTGGACCTGGCCAGGCAGTGTCTGACCTCCGATGCTGGAGGCGGCCAGGTAGACACGGCCACGTCCACGACAGGATGGTGCCCCATTATACGTGTCTGGTCTTGGATGACTCTTTTCGAACCTGTGATAGGAGTGGCGAGAGACCCACAAGGCCTTTGCCGCTGGGTCGCAAGGTCGGACAAAGCAGGGTTGGGTAGGTTGGCAGGTGTAGTAGGAGCGGCTGGGCCGGGGGGGGGGGGAGACTGTAGCAGAGAGGAGAGAGGCTGATACCAGCTAGGAGACTGTCCCACTGGAAGGAGAGAGAGGCTGCACCCAGGGGAGGGAAGGGGGGGGGGGGGGGGAGGGTCTTCGAAGCCTGGCCTGGTTGGGCGCTGGGCGCACGCAACAAAGCCTCAAGGGCAGCAGGTTGGACTGGGCTGGGCAGGGCAAATGATGGGTAATCGTGATCATGGGCGTGTGGATGGTGTGTGTGCATTGGTGCGGCAGTAATCTGGGATCGATCTGGGTCCTTACCTGTCGAGTCACAGTCTACGTGACGGGAAATGAGTCGCTGGCGTGAGTGTGATTCAGGCCCTGGGGGCGAGGGGGGCGGAAGCCTGAAGATGGGGCCCTCTCCGTAGCGTAACTAGTGGTGGCGAGAGTCCAAGGTCTTGGTCCAGGTGTGCCAGTCTCCAGCGGGCTCCGAATCAGGAGATGCTAGGGAAGAGCTGAGGTCGTGGACTGTGACTAACTCGGCCGTGTCCGTTGAGAGAAGTGAAAGAAGCACACCAGATGTCGTTTTCGAGATTGATGATGTTGATGGGGTGGTAGAAATTGGGGCGGGGCGACTGGTTGCGGATGGAATCGTCCACCTAAGGAGTTCCGATGTCGATATCCCAAGAACGGACCTGTGGTCCCCCGTCTCTGTTTTCTCTCTCACTCCTTGCTTTTCTTGTCGGTTTTTTTTTTGTTTTGTTTTGTTTTTTCTCTCTCTCGCAGGTGCAAGCAAATGCCTCACGGGAGAAGAAAGGAGACAAGAGAGGTCGGGAGAAGTAGAAGAAAAAAACAGACTGGCCAAAGGGTTGAGAGAAAAGAACAAGGAAAAGTGAGTTCGTGAGACAGAGAGAGAGAGAGAGAGAGGAGATGATGCTCAGGCCCGGTTGTCCGACTGTGTGGTTGAGGGGCGTAGTGTAGTCTGGTTGCTGAGAGGAGATGGATTAAAAAAAAAAACCAAACGAAAAAAGAACCACCAGAAACCGATGAGAGGAGATTTTTTGAGGGTTTCTCAAATCAAAAAGAACAAATCAAAACCAACACCATTGAGAGAGACAAACAAAAGAAGAAGAGATCAGATCAAGGAAGAGTCGACCTTGCAGCAGAATATGTGCAGAAGCAGACCACAAAGAGTCGCTTTAGCACTTCTCAAGAGGTCGAATCGAACATCTTGCCTGCTCGATAGCGAGAGAAGGGGGAAAGAAGGGAGGGGATTCACGACGGCGGGCCCCCAAGCAGTTTTGAAGATTCCCACCTACTGGCAACTGCCCTCTGGTTCCTCAGCATCTCGGGACAGCCTGTTCTCTCCCACCAGAGGTACCCCGGCGGTGTCATCTGGGCGTTCGAGGTACATTGACAAGTACCCGGGACGCGCAACGGTAAGGCCACCCCACCCCTGCAAGACCTACTAACGGCAAGCACGGGTGGTAGTCTGCTGCTGCCGTGCTCAGAAGAAAGCAGAAAAAAAAAGGACATGCACCCACACCCACCAACCCACACCCACCAGACACACACAGCCAAGCATGTACATAGTACTCCAGAGAGATTTGAGGGCAGGAAGGAGGAAGGTAGAGTTCCTGTTAGTGGAATGGTGGGACGAGGGTGGCTGGCTAAACAGAACAGGGAAGCCACCACCATGCAGACCTTCCCCGGCGATTGGACACCACTGCAGGTGTGTAGGGATCTAGCGCTCCACTAGGGTCTTTTGAGGACTAGCGCCACCCCGAATTTGCAACCCTGGACGTGGGCGGGGACACAAAGACAACCAAAGTACAGGGAAAAGTAGAGACAAAAAAGAGGGAGGATCGGGATGACTCTTTGTTTCTCCTCCCTCGTCCCTGCCCCCCCCTCTCTCTCTTACCCAATCCTCACTCATCCAAAATCCTCAAGAGTAAGATGGGCCCTTCTCGAAACAGTCTGGCCGTCTGACACATGGTACAGAGATAGCACATAATCTTTTTCTTTTTTCTTCTTCATCTTCATCATCTTCTTGTCTCCCATAAGTAAAATATGGTGTGTGTGTGTGTGTGTGTGTGTAGGGATGGGGAAGGGATCAGGAATAGGTGGTTAGAGATAAGACACAGAGCGTGTATGAGATTTTCAGGGGGGGGGGGGACGGACGGTAAGAGTCATATTCAGAAACCTCGGGGGTACTATGGTACATTGTGTAGTGGTGTGTGGTGCAGCTGCAACCAGGCGTGCCAGGTGGTTGGATGGCTCTGTTGTGCCCCCCCCCCCAGCTACCCAACCCAGCCTATTTTTTTTTTTTCTTCTTTCGTCCCCCCTCCCCCCCTTAGTCACAGTTCTTTTTTTTTCTCGTTTTAGTACATTCAGCCCAAATC
>JACWRQ010000094.1:38813-84479 GCA_014849955.1 Cryphonectria carpinicola | reverse complement strand
GAGGCGGGGTGGTTCTGTTGGTTTCATGGTTCTGGTGGGCGCCCCCCCTCTGCTACCCTGCCCTGCCTTTTTTTTTTTTTCCTTCTTTCCCCCCCCCCCTTCCCTGTTCGCGAATTTTTTTTTTCGCCACTTTGGAACTCTATCCCCAAATTTCCTAAGCTCTGACTGTAAGAAGAAGAAAAGATTTTCATCATGAGAGAGAGAGAGAGAGAGAGAGAGAGACAGCGATCCATCTCTGCGGTGGAACAAAGCATCATCCAGATACGAGGTTGGTTGGTATCTTCTGGTCTGGCAATTACTGTTGTGTCATTTCTCTTGGTGGATGGGCCACTGGGCCGGTCAGTCAGTTAGTGGGCTTAGGCAGGCTTTTGGTAGGTCAGCTCAACATTTCAGGGCCTGCGGGGCAACCTAACACTACCTACACTACCGCCCAAAGCAGCCTATAGTAGTAGTAGTACCAAGACGTGCTACAAATGGAGCCAGCAGGTTTTACGCACCTTACACAGCAGGTCCTTATTCCGTTCTCGTTACCTGGCCGCACTTTTGGGTCCCCCCTCCTCCCCCCCCTCCTCCCCTCCTCCTCCTTCCCATTATCCATCCATCCTGCCGTGATTCCTCGTGACGTGGAAATAGCCAAAGCACAGACGAAATTGCGATGATCTCACCACCCTCCTTCTCGTTTTGTTGCTCCTCATCCTTATCCTTTCCGCTGTTGCTGCTTGCTGCTTGTTGTTACTGTAATACTACTTTTAAACCTTACGAAACGCACCATGTCTGTAACTGCCGCAGCACTTGCTGCAGTGCCCCAAGGCTTGGGGCCTTCGTAAGAGGAGGAGGGAGGGGGTTGAGGGCGGAGCTGTGATGTGATCCATCCATGTTCGAGATTCTCGAGTCCTCGTCCGCGTCCGTCCACCTCGGCAAGCCACAGCCACCCCAAAAACAGCCCTGCTAATTTTGGCCACGGGCGATTAGGAGCCTCTCTGGCTGGGCCGACGCGCAATCTCCCTAACAATACGAGTCTACCCCGACACACGTCCGAGTCCCCTTGACTGTCCGGGGTTTGTTTCCAGCTGCCTCCTTACGTTGGGGCAGTTCAGTCCGCATTGTCGTCAGCCTGGCTCCATCTGTCCACCCAAATTTGGCAGCAATTCTTCTTCCAATTCTTTTTCTTAAAACTCCTCTTGACGCGGTCACGTCTGTGTGTCCCTAATAAAATGTATGCGTTCATGAGGTGTACATCTTCCCCCCCCCCCCTCTTCTTCTTCCCGGGCAAGCCTGGCGCCCTAGCTACCGCCGGAATTTATTTGGGTCCAGGCCTCACACTACGGATCTTTCACTGGCTGCTTGTCAAGCCACTCAATTTACGCGTTACTACTACGTACGGACGAATCCCGCCCGCCTGTTGACTGTCGTATTGTGCCTTTGTCCGTCCTGGTCTATAACAATATCCGGCCACGCCGGTCCCTGGAGCGACCGAGGGAATGGGCCAGAGCCGGCCAATGGCCCAAACCATCTCGACCAGGAATAAAAGATCAAACCGTATAGACAGTCAGTCAGTCAGACAATTATTCGGTCATCCGATGTGTGTTGGGCCATAAGGACCGAGACCTTGTTTTCTTTTTAATGGTTGTACCACGTAGGATAACAAACACCCGAGGGGCCGAATCACGAAGGCTGCTACTACTGGTGCTGGTGCTGGTGCAGCTGCTGCAACGTGATACGGGTGACTTGGGTGATTTCTGCATCTTCATCTGCATCTGCATCAGGTCGTGTTGTATGTCGTGCTACATAACCTATTGTAGTCCTGTAGTACGTACACCCTCTCCCCCCAAGTCGTCCACTCGTTGCCCCGCATGTATGTATGAAATGGCACAACCCGTCACGCCCCCCCCCCCCAAAAAAAAAAACACTCTTGTGAACACGGCACTTTCGATATTTGAAAATAGCCTCCCAAGCACTACCTGTTCTCGATCTTGGTCTCAAGATACACACAACTTACATTGTCGGGTAGGGGGAGAAAAAAACACGCCACCTCCCAGCCATTCAACAACCATTGAAGGGTCAGCAACAAGAGTCACCATGGTCGCACCGGGTAATTTCGGGGCTCCTGATCAACGTTCCGAGGAAAACCCTCGAGACCACAAAGCAAGCCCCAGTTACATTTTGCCTCTCTCGCCTCCATTTTTTTTCTTTCCCGCTGACCGATCAGACAACGTGATTGCCATCTGATTTTTTTTGGGGAAATGTCGCAGAAAGGATGCCAAATCGAAGATTCAAATAGACTCTTATGTGAAATAACTACTCAGTTGGCCAGCGCACGGGGGGGGGGGGGCGCTTCACTGGCTCACTCCAAACTTCCCGAACCCCTCTTCGTGGCCCGACTTTAATTTGTCAAGTGGCATGTCCAGTAGCTGACTTTTCAAACATCTCATCTCATTTTGTCCCTCCTCTCGGACGATTTTGATTTTTTGATCAAATTTTTTTGGTGTTCCTTTTCTTGCCATAGATCGGTGGTTCATAGGCTCAATCTGTGAAATCTACCAGTGCTAACCAACCATCCGCAAATTGCCCATACGCGGGGCCCCGTCTTAGACGATGGACCGGGGGCCGGGGGGGGGGGGGCAGCATTTACTTGGTTGGGTAGGCGGCTGCATCTCTCTCTCTCTCTCTCGCGCCTTGCATTTCATTTCCAGAGCCACCCGACCCGACTTACCGC
Organism: Cryphonectria carpinicola; assembly: GCA_014849955.1. Taxonomy (NCBI): domain Eukaryota; kingdom Fungi; phylum Ascomycota; class Sordariomycetes; order Diaporthales; family Cryphonectriaceae; genus Cryphonectria; species Cryphonectria carpinicola. Next base: position 81,763 of record JACWRQ010000094.1, on the reverse strand, counting down.
TCATCTACATAGTACGAACCACAACTTTTCATTTGTCCTGAGTGAACAGCGGATATTCTCGTACAGGCCACCCTGCAACCTTTTGAGCTGCACCATGCCGCTGCAGGGCGGAGCATGCCCCATTCTTCTTCCTCGTTCCAGGGGAGGAAGGGGGGGAAGAAGGGGGGGCCTTCGAGAACATTCATACAATTGTCTTTCCCGAATCGACGGTGTGTGTACTTAGTTAGTATATGTGTGTGTGCCTGGCTGCCTGGCGCACACACACCCATCACACTCACACAGCATTGCATCGTCATCCCACCTCCTCTCCCCCCCCCCACCCTTCCCCGACTCCACACCTACACTGCACCTTTTCACAAACACGCTCTCACTCACACCTTCACCGCAAACCAACCTCCTCTCTCCTTCCTGCCCCCCCCCCCCCCTCTTCCCCCCCCCCCCTTGCTTCCCCCGTCGCCCCTCGCCACTCATGCCCCCCCCCCTAACATCAACAAGCCTCCCCCGCCACCCTCCCCCGCCTCCACCCCCACCCTGCCCCTTTTCACAAACCCGCTCTCCCTCCCCCCTTCCCCCCAACCCCACCCCCCCTCCCCTTCCTCCCCCCCCCCCCCTCTCTTCCCGGGCCTCCCTTGCTTGCATAGTCCACCATCGCGAGTGATGCCCGCACTCCTATCACAAGTATGCATGCACCGCGCCCAACTGAAACCTTTCCGTCCTGCTGCTGTACGAACGATAATGAGAAGAAGAGGAAAAAGCCTCGGAGCTGCATCACAAGCCTGCATGCATGCCTGCCGCCCCCTCCCTAACCTGCTTACTACTACCATAATAGTATACAAGACATCACCCAAAGAAAATCTGATGGACACCGCCGCACTAGGCGTTGTCTCCTCCCCGCCAGAACCCTGGCCTGGTAGCGCCGTCTTGACGCTGTTCTCGTCTTGTCAGGTCGATGGCGGGCGCGCGGGGAGATCTCGAGCCTGGGTCATGGCGCAGTCCCCAGTTTCACACACAACGCATTGTGCCCCTCTGACCAACACGTGTATGCAGGAAGATGAGTGTTGGTGGGACACCCCTCTCCTCCGATGTTCGTTCCTTGGAAAACGAGAGAGAGAGAGGGGGGGGAGAGAGACAGAAGGAGGGGTGGGGGAGAACAACGCAAACTCCCTTGTGACTGACTGATCACTATCATCATCGTGATGCGTTGTTGAGGCGGGACAGCGTTGGACGTAGCGTAAACAAACTAAAAAGAATTCCCCTTTTTCCCCGCCTCTCGACTCCGCCCTTGGGGGCCCTTGACAAAAGGAATTAAAACCCACCAGCATACATATGCACGTTGTAAGTATATGATGTAGTACGACAGTAGTGTCTTGCACAACCCACCAATAACTTCTGAAGAAGAGGAGAAGAAGGGAAGGGAGGGTTGGGATAAGACCGGGCCCCAAAGCCACAAGGACGGGACACGGGCCACGGGCCACGGACTACGACCAACAGGCAGCGGGGACACAACGGAAGACGGGCTGGAAGAAAAGAAGAAGAAAACCAAAGTGCAATCATGCTTTGGCCATGTGTGTGCCATGTGGTCCGTCCGTCCCCCCCCCCCCCCCCCCCCCCCGGATGACCTGAACAAGTTGTGCGCAAACCCCGAATTGACGTCTCCTGCCTTCCCGCCAGGTCACATGGTCTGTGTACGAAGGGGGGGGGGGGTCCGCACACGGGCAAAGGTGGTCACATATATACTCAAAAATGTCAGTCTTTGCTATAGATACCTGCCCCCTCATCTTGCTCTGACCCAGTTCTGATATATTGTGGCAGAGTATCTTTTTTTTTTTTTTACTGGTGTTATAGCATCCATCATCTTTTGCCAGGATGGATTGCATCTGGGGCCGAAAATTTCCTCGCCTTGTCCCATGCACGGGATACCTTATGCAGCACGCCGACAAGACGATTACCAAAAGCTGTGATGCAGTTTGAACATCGGAAACATTGTACACACTTTGCACCCAGCGTATCAATCTCCCACATCCAAGAAACGGCGTTTGTACGACCAAGCTATGGCGTGACCCGGCTCGCCCGGACGACCTCTACAAGTCTGCGAGAACGAACCCCCGAACAGTCCCATCTTGTCGCCGTCCACCGTCCCGTCCACCCCTTCTTGACAACCTTTTCGACGTCTCCCCTCCATTTGTCCATATTCTGGACTGCGCCAGATATACGCAGACTTGTCAGATCGGCGGCACACATTGCGAAGTTGTTGTCAAATCTATAAACAACGACATGCCGGCAAGAGTCAAAAGATAAAAAAAAACAATAATATGCAACATCGGTCATACCTGCTCATCATACACGTGGTATCATGCTGCACCCTCGGAGAAGTAGATGTCTGCTTTTCCCTAAGCCCTGCTCGTCTCCCTCCTCTAGTGTTCCATCCTCATCATCGTTCTTGTCGATCAGGACATTTTCGGGGCCTTGGCGTCACCCCCAGATGATGCCTTCTCTCGATGGAGCGCTCTGACCGACCCCTCAAGCTAAGATTGCTCCAACGCTGTCGGTAGGTCGCATGGACTTCTCTTCGGGCAAGCCATCCATCTTGACAAGACCGCTCTCTTGTCGATCCAGGGGATCAGCATGCCCAGCAGTCCGTTCTCGTCCCGAACACAAAGGCCGTTGAGACGACAGATCCGTACATGTGGAGAGGTGATCTGCTGTGCTCTGGCCAGCTTCCGATGGATGGGTGGTCGGCTCGATATTGGTGATCTGCAAGAATTATCTGTCCAAGCGGATAAGAGAAGCGGCCAATCAAAACCCCGCTTATCAAGTTTCTCACGTTCGCAGTGTTAGGTCAAGATAGAGGGACCAGTGATATTTTCTGATTTTCTAGTGATCATCTGCATCCTTTACGTTTTAGTGGGCCAAATGGCGCTGCGATTCAGCTGTCCCGGTTTTCCTCGGCCTAACCAGCAATAGCGCTGATACTTAGCACTTGGCTTTTCTACTTTCGGCCGGGTAAAGTTTCCACCGTCATTGCTTTTGGAACTAGGATTTCTTGCTGACTAGGTACGCTACCCAGTTCACTATACCACCATACCTTGTTCGCATATAGAGGTTGAGGCTCTCACGTGTCGTTCCCCGTGGAGTCACTCCCGACCAAACCCTCCACCGAGCCGCCGCAAGAACACTGCATGGCACGTTCGCAGTGGTCCTGAGGGAGGCGTGTTCTACATCGACCAAGCACCAAGCGACGGGGCTCTGCGGCCCGGGTATTGGGTAAGGGACTCTCACAGGTCGTTCCTGTGGAGTCACCGCGATTGCATTCTCTCTCCTCAGGATGGTGGCTCGGCTTCTGGGTAAATGGAGTCAAGGCTGCTCTGCTCTCCAAAAGCCTGGGAGGGTGGGCCTCCATGCACATGTATCGGCATGTGCCTGGAGGGGGTTTTTTCTTCTTCTTCTTCCCCCCCCCCCTCTCCCCAGACAGGTCCTGCCTGTCTCGCTTGGTGTGAGTTCATGTTTGTGGATGGCGCGCCCGCCCTACTAACATTCGATCCCAGAATTTCGTCCGGCCTGAGACGTTCAGCCGACCGCGCAAGATGCAGTCTAAACCTGTGTGCTTGAGGTGGCCGCGCCGGATTGCATCGTACGATTCGGCATAGTTACGAAGAGTTTGAAGGTGGAATGGCGCAAGCACATCGCGCTGCGCCATGTCCTATGTGGTCACAAGATTGGCGCGGTCGAAACATACATACTTTCTGGCTGGGCAGGGATCCTGCCGGCACTAGATATTAAGGCACAGCTTCCCCCAGTAGGCATCTTTGGGCTTGGATCATGCGCCAGCCAAATTCGGCTGCTATAACATCTTGTTCATTGTTCCTACACCCAGACTAGATCTCAACTCTTATTTTAGAGCTTCAGCTATAGAATCAATTCATCATGGAAACCTCATAGTCTACACCTATCTGCAAGTTAGCCTTGATGAAATTACTACTGTATTTATCAACTTCATTTTTTATCAAACTATAATAGTGTGCACATGTCAGAAAGCTGCAGCTTTATTCCAAATTATCACATGTTGTAATATATGATCAAAGTCATTGATGACTTGTTTGTTATTTCTTTGTTCTATCGTGCACTAAACAGATGAATCTGATTGCTAGCGATGCCTGGGCTGTCTGGATGATCCCACCCTTACCTCCGCATGCGATCTGAATTTGCATCAAGGTCAGCTCAGACAGATCTCCAACTTGCATGACATAGATAGAATATGCATGCTTTTCACTATGCAGGGACCAGACTATGTGGATGGGGTGCTGGCATGGGGATACGTATTCCAGGATTTTCAAGTCCTTGAGAAAAATATATAAATAATCAATCAGAACCCGCTGAATATGAATCGATGATACCAACACTACCAACACTACCCAGTCTCTGGACAAGTCGCCAGAATCATGGCTTCTTCAGGGAAATTGGGGGATTACATTATTGCTTTAATCTCTATACGTTCCAAATCATCAACCAAACAGGCTAGAGAAGCCCTCAAAGACAACCGCCACTGGCATGGTCTACACAGATCATCTCTTTATCTGCCTATTACAATAACCGATGGCCTCCTTACCCAATTTGTGTTCGGGGCAGCACCCGGCTGCGATTTCAGACTGCCCGACCTGGATGGTATCCAACAGCAGTGTCTTTCTCTCCGATTTGAAAGGCAGCACCTGATCCTTCAAGACCTCAGCTCTGGCAGCTATAGCGACAATCCTGCCATCTCAGAGGACAATCAAACATTTCGCAGAATCAGCAGGCCTTTCCTGACTCTGTGGGATGGCTCTGTGGCTTATCCTGGCATTTATCTCAGATTCCACCCTGAGCTTATATTTTTCCTTTATCTCAACAAAAAGGTTCTACCATCTATATCTCGGATGATCAGCAGATTTCAGCCCCAACTGCAACACGAATATAAATGGCTTGAAGAGAATCCATCTCCTTCAACAACAAATTTCGGGCAAAATTCTCAACAGGATCTTGATCTACAAGGTTCTCAAGTGAAGATGGCAGATATATCTCAAAGTGTATGTTCTCTGAATCCTTAGTCACAAATCAGTATCTAATAGTTCCCAGGAGAACAACATTGAGATATATGAGCATCTGATTCCTTTAGCACATAGATGGCAGGTGATATGGGTCTTGGATCGTGATATTACTCACATTTATCCTGGCTCACCTGGTGTGCATGAAAGTGGCTTACTGGCCTTGAACATCTTGAAAGTCATCTACCCTAACACAACACAGGGGTTGGAGCGCCTGGCTCAGAACGAAGATATTCCAATCATCAATCTGGAGGGTAACATATATGTTTCTCTGCACGATTTTATCCTCTATTGCCGCCGTCTGGACTTCCGCTTCAGACATGGAGGTCCCCCAAGACCGGCGCAAATTCTGGAAGTGATCGAGAAGCTGAACCCAGAAATCCAGAAGACTGATGCTGAGTTTTCATTCAAGCGAATCTACTTGAATAATGAGGCAGTCAGATGCCTATTATCACACAAGCTGCTACCCCTGACCGACCTCGTCAATGCAACCAGAGGCCGCAGACTCCCTCTTGGAGAATACTGCAGAAAAGTAGAATTGAGTGGAATACCTTTACAGAGAGTGGACGTGCTGAGTAGGAGGGGGGATCGCTTTGTCTTTAGCTTTCTCACATTCCAGAATGCTCAACAGCTCTGCTTCACAGACAAATTTTTTCGCGAACTATTTGATGGACTGGCAGTATGCTTGGCAGTAATCAATATGTATTCTACTTAGGGGATCGAAAACAAGAAAGCTTGGGATAAATGCAGCTGCCCTCACTTGACAACATTTACAGTTCAAAGGTTTGCATCACGGCTTAATGTAAAAATAAGCCTGCATCATCACAACTGAGAAAGGTTGATGAGTTAGCCAAAGTGTCTTTTATGCAGGGGAATCTTTTGCTTACGCTTGCTGCTTCACATCTTCCTGCCGGCTTTCATCATCAAAGAAGTCAGAAGCAGATGGGTTTACACAGCCACATGGGCTTTGGAAGCAAAGTCCAGCTCTCATCTCCGACGCCCCCATCGCAGTCGCTTTTCCAACAGTTCTTGCCTGGACCAGGCTGAGTGGCTCTGTCTTGTCGTAGTGTGTGTGCGCGTCCAGGTATTGTGGAGTTTGGGTGTTTTGGGAGTGGAGCGGCCCTATCATATGCTGTTTGAAACGAAACTCCAAAGGCTGACCCCAGTTTGCCAGATCCGGATTCCGAGCTTCGGTGTCGAGATTCAGGCTGAAACGGCGAGGGGCTTGACTCGATCAAGCTCCTTCCACACCAGCAGACACAGGGCGTGCATGTAAAGGTAGGGGGATCGGCCATCAATGGTGGTCTGTTTCGTTGCAAGGCTATCTATCGGCGGCTTCGATGAAGATGGGAAGTACCGAGAGCAAGAAGCTCTAGATCCTCGTCCAGCGGGCCAGCATATCTAATTTGAGAGCCCATGATCCTGTAGGACGGACGGACACATCAAGGCATACCCGAACCGGCCATTCAGTGTCTGCCAAAAGCTTCCTCGGTAATGTGTGAGCCAGAACCATGGAATGGCCAGGCGAAGGTTTACCGACCGAATCGAGTGAACTTGGGATCTGAGAAAGGATTCTGCAGCTTTTGCTTACACGAACACTGGCTCAGCTGGCGAGTTCAATGCCTTAGGCATCATCAACTCGGCGACGGTAAACGCCGGAAGTACAATTCCTGGAGATGCGAATGTTTGCGCAGGTATATACTTGGTATCCTTGCAAGATTGGTATATTTTTGAACTATTTGTAAGTCCTAATGTGAAAGCAACCTCGGTGGGGATGTTTCAAGGAATTCAGGAGAGTTCCCTACGAGAGTAGAGGTTATTCCCAACTTTTAGTCGCTACATGCGCTGCACAGAGTCGTGTCCACATCCCTTCAATAGACAATAGCTACGTACCTGCTATGGCGATCCAGGGATGATTTCACTTGTCTTTCTCTTGCCCCCCCCCCCCCTTTGGCATCGATAAGCACCGACGCGCCTTTGAGGTCGGCCCTTAAAAGCCAGACTAAACACGCTGGGCAACGTTTGGCGAGGTCAAAACAATCGCACATGCAGCCCAATATTGCCTCGAATTCTTCGATGACTGCCTACGGATCGCCAAGGATCTAGGGCTCCAAGGAGTTTGCCCTTCTCCAGAATCAGCTCGGTCGGTTGTCTCTGTGGATATCGAATATTGGCGTGTTTGCGCTTGACCGAGCGTCCATCGACCATCGCCTTCGAGATGTCCCAGATACCCAACGTCTCGTCAAGGGCCTGCTGGAAGTCCTCAATGGTAACGTCCAAAAGTGTGAGTAGCCTCGCCATCTTCGCACATCCCAGTTGTCTTCCAAAACTCCCAGCGACACTGAAGCTTGGCCACTTATAAAAGCTCCAGGTCTCTCACCAGGCTTGAGACGTGGATCAAGCTCCACAGCTTCAGCGTCTGAAGGAATCAGCCAAAGACATAGAGCAAGTGAGCACGGATTTCGAGGAGGCTGTCAATCGAGAGCAGCCAGTGATATTCAGTCTCCTCTATCAGCTGTCCAACACAATCCGGAAAGCAGGACGTGAGTCGCAGAACTCCAAGGCAACGATATGGGGAAAGATTCTAGAGGCTAGGTTCCTGCACGACCTGACTGACAAGTTCCCGGGATGCGATGAACAATTACGCCAACGGCTTGCCCTCTACGGTCCTTCTGCGGCGGCAGCGTATTCTAGGACGACCAAGACAACTACCACCTTGGACCCCGAAAAGCTTCGGCCCCCAACCGCGCCGTCAGTCATGTCGGTGGCAAAAACCATCCCGCTCAATTCTCATGACAACCTGGTAGTCCCACCCCCTCCCTCCACGTGCGGCAATACTCGAGCGTTTTCGCACGCTCAAAGCCAGCCGTCGCGCTCGATACAAGGCCCGCTTACTAGCGTTACCCAATTACGAACTTTATGCTGCTCACGATGGCAAGCCGCCTTCTCTGAGCTCGGGAAGATGTCGTGATTCTCGAGGCTGAGATTCAAGAAGCAAGAGCGAGATCTGCAGATGGGTATCGATGCCGACTCGAAAATGTGCAACAGCATGGAGACCAAAGTCATGAGGATCGGTGAGGATGTGTAGCCTCTGGGCCGCATAGGCAGACAGGTATAAGATAGCATTGTCACGAGGAGTCTTACAGTTCTTCACCTCGCTGTTGTGATAAATCAACCCTGCGCAATCTAACCTCTTGTTTGTAAAGAAAGGCCTAACATGAGTATAGCCGCGATTCGGGCTACTGTTTCTGTGAAAGCTGCGATTATAATGATTGTTATGAAACATGCGATAACAGCCATAATAGCGGTCAACACCTCGAGGTCTGCCATAGGAACCGCCAAGCCCACCACGACCGTGATCATCATCGTAGAAACCCTTACGATAATAACTACGGCGGATCCCACAAGCGCCGACACACGGTAGATGGCACCGAGCACATCATCACGCCGCAGCCGCAGCCACCACCACCACCATCAGAGAAAGAGAGATTACGAGGACGAGGACGAGGACGAGGACAAGGACAAGGACAAGGACGAGGTCGACCAAGAGCAGCACCATCCCCATCCCGACAGGACGCATGTCGCCAAGAAGAGGAGGACAGGCACACAGGCGCCGCTGTCTGTGCCCTCGGGCAGCAAGAGGAGACGGGCGCCCAGTGATGATAGCGAGGATGATGCCAATAAAACACGGGTCTCCCGGCCAGGACGCGAAAGGCCAGAGCCTAAAAGAAGGATGCAGTATGCTCGACATGAGTAACTACAGTAAACAGCTGATCTCTATAGGCTGCATAATCCAGTGGGAAGCACACATCCAGGAACTATATATAGCCTATTCTTGCAGCCAAAGAGGAGTACGTAACAATCCCAGAAGCCAGAAAGAAGCCAGGCCTAAAAAAAAAACACCAAGACAAGTCGTGAAGCGTCTAGAGAGAGACTGGCTGCACCCGACCCTGTCAGGATAACCAGCACAAACCCAAGCCGCATCACATTCGCTGAGGTCGTCGCCGGCTGCACCCGACCCTGTCAGGATAACCGGTACACGAACCACCCTTCTCTCCGGCGCGAGGTTGCGAAACTGGCTGCACCCGACCCTGTCAGGATGACCAGCACGCGCAACCTGTTCGCCATGCTCCTTGTGACCAAAGGGGGGTCAAGAAGGGGAAAAAGGGTCAGCTGGGCCCGGTGTGAGAAACCATCGCTGGCTGCACCCGACCCTGTCAGGATAACCAGTACATAGTGACCATACCGGGTGGCCGGCCCCTCGTCCTCGAGATGACTTGATGCTGAGAGAGGCTCCCCCGTCATTGGGCTGCGCGTATCCATCTCACCTGCTGAGTGTGTGCGTGTGTGTGTCTCATCAGGCCCTGCTCCTGGCCGAGGCTCGTCGATCCGACCGACCCCTCCTCGCCTTAACAACTGCGCCGCTGGTGTTCCTAGCCTTGGTCTTCTTGACACTGATCTTGACGCCGGCCTCGGTCTCGGCAGTGGTGGTGGTGTTGTTCTTGTTGACCTTGTTGGGCCGAGACGGCTTCCTGGTGCTGACAGGCGGCGGCGGCGGCGGCGGCTCTCTGGGCTGTGCGGTGGCAGCAGCCCCCAGAGCATGGTCCTCCTCCTCTTCTGCTGCTGCTCCCTCCTGCAGGCTGAGCTGGCCGCGCTGGCCGAGCTGAAACAGCTGGGCGTCCAGCCCCGAGAGCTGACGACGCCGCGCGCGGGTGACCCGGGTCGACGACGACGACGACGACCCAAGCCTCTCCGGCCGCACACGGGCGGGCTCCTCCAAGGCAGCAGTCTCCTCCAGGTCAAACCTCACCCTCTTTCTCCCGGCGTGCTCCTCGCCATCACCAGCTCCGTCGTCATCCGACTCTCTCTTCCTCTTCTTCTGTTGTGTGTCTGCCATGCTCGTTCTCGTCCTCTTGACGCCTGGCTGTATCGGCTCGTCATCATCGTCGCGATCGTCGTCGGCGCCCCTTTTCCTCTTGTGCGGTGGCGTGCCCTGTCCTCCTGGTCCTGGTATCTCTGGCGTCAGGCTCCTCGAGGATGGCTGCGGCGTCCCGTCCCAGTCTTCATCATAAAGCTCGGGTCGGCCCGGCGACAGCGAGCCACTGATCTCGCTGAGGGATTTGCCGGGTGGATAGACGCCCCTGGGCTGCTCTTCTTGGGGCCTCATAAAGTCTTCCCATCTTGCCTGCCCCGAATCGATCTTGATAAATTTCTCGAGACAGCTAACCAACTGCGCCGCATCCTCTTCGCATAGACCATCGCTATTGGGAGAGACGAGTCTTGATTCACGCCTGCTGTAGTAGTCGTCGATAATCTGCTGGCGCTTTATATCCCGGGCAGCAATGCATCTCTTCCAGTAGTCGCGGAGGGGCTCGTCGGGGCGTCTCGGGGAGCAGCAGGACGCCATAGTGGGCTGCAGGTAATGTCGCTGGTGGGCTGCAGGTAATATCGCTGGTGGGCTGCAGATGGTAAGATTGTAGGTATTCTGCTGGAGGATTAATGGATGGAAATGATGAGGATGGTTGGTGAAGGTGATAAAAGTAGTGTGCAAGATGATGAACAGGAGAAGACGAGCAATTGCGGGTTTAGCACATGATCCGCTTATCTTATCTTGATACAAGAGGGGAAGGGGAAACCAGCCACCGCTTTTGCGGGTTCAGTATATTACCGGCTTATTATCTTCTGCTGCTGTTATTGTAAAGCCCTATACAAGGCTATCATTTGTTCGCACAGTCACAATGGCATCATCATCTTTTCGATTCGCAACGCTGACGCCAGATAATTCGCCCGCTCGAAAATTCCTAGCAAACCTTCTCGACAAGCACCATGTTGCTGCTGCCGAGGTCCTTACTCCTCCCGCCCCGTCCAGGCACCAGCTTGTCCTCTCGTTCGACAGAACTAGTGCTGGCCCAAATGGGAGCTGGATAGTGGGAAAACTAAGCCCAGTTGTCGATCTGCCAGTCTGCCTGCCCGGAAGCCGCTGCTTCAAGGGGAGTATATTGTTCGACATCTCGATCCATCCGCAGTCTGGAGCCCTGATGTTACAGAACCAGTCAGACATTCCGATCATCTATCTGCAGGGTGGTCGCCAGGGTTCCAACATCGAGCTGCAGCATCATGATAAGCATGTCCTTCACAAGCCTGTCAACTATCTCCGTGTCGGGCCTCTTCATTATGTGCTCGAGTTCTCTGTTGAGGATGAGAAGGCATATGCAGCTTGTCGCAACGAGTATATGCAGACACTACATATAGACTGGAGCTCTCCTCCCCCCTGCCTCGATCCGTTGCCCAGGTTCACACACATACTTCTTGCGGATATTGTTACCCACAGGATGATTGCCCAAGGCGCCTTTGGGCTGGTCAGGATCGGGGTGAATATGCAGTCTGGGCAGGTGGTGGCTTGCAAGACTGTCTACTGCAAAACCTACAAGCCCGACCAGGTTGAGGCCCTGAACAACGAGCTCGATATCGGCCGGAGCATCCCCATGGGAGCGACGGGCCTTGTTCCTCTGCTTAGCTCGTGGTGCGATTGCGGCCGGTCTCCGCCATGCCTGGAGCCTGCGATCGAGGGCGTGCACATCCTCATGCCCTATGCGCCCTTCACCTTTGCATCTGCACCCTGGCACGAGATACCTATAGCCACAAGGCTAACCCTCTTCCTCCAGGTGCTCGAGGGACTCCGGAATCTGCATGCTATGAATACCATGCACAGGGATATCAGCCCTCTGAACCTACTCGTCTTCTCGCACCAGATCTTGCCTCTCTCGGCTGCCATTTGCGACTTTGGCAAGGCCAAGAGGGGCGCCACGGGCAGGGGAACAGCTCTCGGCCCTCTGGCCTTTACCGCGCCCGAGGTCGGGCTACACGAGTACACCACCGCCATCGACATATTCAGCCTGGGCCTCTGCTTCCTGGCCACCTTCCACGAGTGGAGATGGTCTGGCCCCGTGACGAGAGACCACCACGCGACAGCTCTGAGGCGCCTCGAGAGCGTGGAACACCGCATGCCTGACCGCCTCGCGGCCCTCCTCCGCTCTATGCTGGCCTGGGACCCGGCTGCCCGCCCGACGGCCCAGGAAGCCCTGGCCGACGAGGTCTGGGAGCAGGCTGCCGAGGCCCTGCCGTCCAGCCCCGAAGAGGAGGGAGGGGGGACTGCCACCGAGACGACAGGGACGACAGATACAGACAGCAGTGGGGGGGGCAGTCATGGGCCCGGCCCTGGCTCCGGCGGCGCGGGCGCGGCCAGGGGGCAGCGATCAGGCGGCCCGCCTCCTTCTGGAAGCGACGCGACGGCGGCAAGACGTGAGAGCTCTGGCCGCCCGGACGGAAGGGAGAAGAGGATCAAGACATGCCACAGCAGATCGCTGCCCTCCCCGCCGCCTGCATAAGCCAAGACATGGAACCAGAGGCGGGCGGCCATTGTGTCAGGTTTGTAGAGCCGCCGCGAGTATGCATGGAAGGTGTGCAGTTGATATAGCAGTGCATTGATGTCTAAAATGAAGTACAGGTAACTTCTCATTATCAATATGCATATCATCTCTCAGCCTTATATATAAGACAACTAGTTTATAAGATAGAGCGTGACATGGCTACAGAGTAGATATAGCCCAGGGGATCTTATAGCATATGCTGCAGCCTGCCTGTCTCAATATCCTAGAGCCGTATGCAGCAGTCATCCGAGGCCGAGACTATCAGCCACCCGTCTGGCGATAAGGCACGGCTATGGGATGCCGTATACGACCATCTAATAGATGAGAAACCAGAGCTACGAGAATGGTCCGAGCATGCTGCATTCGAGCACGTGGCAAGCGACAACCAGCCTTGCCTTGATATTTCTCATCCTTCTTCGGATCTCAGGGCCGAACGCGACTGCACTCCTCGGAACGACTGTTAATGAAGGCGGGCGAGGATGGAAATCTGCCTGGATGCTTTCTTAAGGGAGCCTATTCCAGGGGCGGCTGACGGTATTACTGATGGTGAAGATGATGTTGACCATGGTGTGGACTTCAGGATGACAGATGAGTCCGGCGGGGCAGATGAGATCGGTCAATATGGGCTCCGCTCTCCAAGAGGCCTACTGCGAGCGGCGGTCCAGAGATCTCGACATGCTTCGCTTGTCTGGGTATCTTCATTTCTCACCCTAGAAGTGCGTTCAACTTTCTACCATTTTTTCTTTGGTCTTTCAAAATAGTCTCGAAATAGCCTTGCTCACCAAATTTCATGTCTTAGACCCTGCTCCTCCCCAGCTTTCCACCCGACGAGGCTAAGCTACGAGCCGTTCCCCTTCTTGCTAAGATGGAGTGGTATATCGGCTTGTCTAAGCTTGTACCTGCAGACGAGGTTAACAGACTCTCGAGCAGCTATGAGCCGGAGGGGCGGTCGGTGGGGATCCTCATCCGGCTATACAAGGCCATTCTCTCCTACCAGATTCACATCGTGTGCTGGTATCACGGAGACGCCGTCAAAAGATCTCGGCGGCCTCCAACTGAACCATCTGAGCTCGAGCAGTACGAGGTCGAGATCTAGGAGAACGAGGAGGAGTTCGCAGGATCCTACGGCCAGGAGCTGAACACATGGCTCACCCAGAAGTTCATGCAGCTTGGGGACAAGGGGGCGAGCACTGGGAGCTCATCTTTACGGGAAAGTGAGGAGGATGATACCATCCAGGTGGACAAGTTGCTGAAAAGGTTGCAGGTTAAGCAGCCTAGCCTTAACTTGCAGACTGACAACAACTCCTCCCCTTCTGACGACTGGGACGTTGGTATGGGCACCACATTGGCAGTGCTCCAGTATCACTCGCTGAGTGTCAACAGCGTGTCCTTCTCCCCAGACGGGACGTACTTGGCCACGGGGTCAACAGACGGGCCCATTGGGATCTGGAAACAGCAGGGCCCGGACGGCACTTGGGGCTGCAGCGCCACACCGACGCTGTTAAGGCAGCCTCACCGGGTTCTAGATGGCCACAGCAGAACGGTGTGGTCGGTCGCCTTCAGCCCCGATGGCAGTGTCATTGCGTCCTCGGGAAGCGGTGGGGACCTAAGGATCTGGGACGCGCAGGCGAGCACGACTGCGAACGCGGCATCATTGCCGCCATCGCCATCACCGATGCAGCTACAACCGGGAGGCCCAGGAGACATGCAAAGGGTGACATGCGTGACGATGTCACCAAGCGGCGAGAGGATCGCGTCCACTTCCCAGGACGGCGTGGTCTGCCTCTGGCACGGGGCAACTGGCGCCCGGCTGTGCACGATGGAGCAGATGCATGACGGCAGTGTCAAGGCGCTGGTCTTCTCGTCAGATAACACGCTGCTGGTCTCGGCCTCTACAGATTATACGGCAATGGTCTGGAACGTCGGCGCCGGGTCGCCCTCGGGCCTAAAGCACCGCTTGGAAGCGCATATGGATTGGGTACGGGGGGTGGCAATATCGCCAGATGGGCAGCTGGTAGCCACTGCGTCCGATGACAAGACGGTCAGGGTGTGGAGCATCTCAGCCGCGGACCCGACAGCGAAAGTGCCGGTCAGAGTGTTCCAAGGTCACACGGACTGGGTCTACAGCGTGGCATTCTCGCCTGACGGGCGTCAGCTCGCGTCGGCCGGCGACGATACCCACGTCATGATATGGGACCTGGCTGGGCAGCAGGACAAGGGCGAGCCGGATAAGAATCTCGCCCACTCGGTGGACTCGGAATGCTTTGACATCATGTCAAGGTTGATACGTGCGCTGGTGTTCTCAGCTAATGACAGAAAGTTGTTGACAATGTATGCTAGTGGCGCGGTGACGATCTGGGAGCTCGACGCGCCCGAGGCACGACCGTGTCTTGTGGTGGACGACGGAGAAAAGGCACTGGTGTCGGTGCGAATCGACAGAGACCATCCAGATGTGCTGCTGACCCAGTTCGGCGCGTGGCCTTTCGATCTTGGCCAGTTGGCACTGGAAGAGGCGGCGGACGGCAAGATGCAACTCCCACGGCGTCAGGTGCCCTTTCCTTCATGGGCGCCGTTGGCCGTCAGCCTGGACTACAAGTGGATCACGCTGAAAAACGACAAGAAAATCTTCCTGCCCCCGGAATTTCGACCGTGCGAGCCAGAGGCCTGTTGGGTGCAGGGTCACAGTGTCGTGCTCGGGTGCGAATCAGGACAGGTTCTGCTATTCAATTTCTAGATGTTTCGCCTCCCTCGATATTGAAAGACTAGCATTTCATAATACATAGTACAATATGCCTATAAGGAGATGATCACAAGCTTGAATTACATATTACGTGCGGAAAAGGGCAAATCAACGGCGAGGCATAAGGATGCAAGTTCAGGGTAATAATGTGAGGAGGCAGGCGGCTTTGGTGAGTGTCCCATGACTCGAGACATCATGTATCGACGAAGACGAAGAAGGGATGTGATATGGACTAGGGAAGATGATATTCATCAAGACTATCATGATCAAGCCAGTACCACTTTTAAGCCCCCAGAATTCGTCGAATACCAGTAACCAGCTGACTTTTCACGCTCATTAACTCTTGAAACGCACCGGGACAGGCCAAGACTAGGTCATTCTGCTCCGATGGTCCGAAGCTTGAACACGAGCTACAGAGGTCCTGGCGTCGTCGTGGTAAAAATAGTCAGTAGCTTCAGTGAACATTCTAGAGCCGTCTTCCACCTTTAGCAAAGCCAAAGTCGAATTGTGTAAAGACCAATGCTGTAGCCATATATATATCTCCAACAGGCTCAAGTTCTTGTCAAGACGGGCCATTTTTACTGGCATATCGTGTTATTCTAATCTAGCCAGTTCATATGCAGCCTTTGTGGTGTGATTTTGAATGTGAGTGTTAGGTTTGTGGCATAGTGAGGGAGGGAGGGAGGGAGAAAACACCTATACTCCAAGGCACAAACACATATTTATTGTTTACGAGCTCTGGTTTCGTTATAAATCGTACTGGTATCTAGTTATTCAGGTTGACAAAGTTCCTATCATCTAACAATACATATTAGTTAGTATACTCGTGATCTTATAGCGGACAGACCTGCTTTACTTGAGACTGCTCACCTCTGAAAAGACTATACTGACAAGCAACTAATATGATTCCCTCCGGTATATAAATATCACCTACCGTGAGGCTGCCTTTGGGAGGTAGCCTGAGCCCTGCAGAAGGCACGGCTGGGTTAAGATGCAAGGTTTCGTAGATGCAGGCGTTCAGATATGCAGCATGCTGCAGAGCCTGGTAGTCGCGAAGGGTTTATAGAGCCGAGTTCTCGGCGGATAAGCTCGAGATCGTCTGGATAAGTGACCATGAAACACATCATGTTTGCCTGCATTTGACGCATAGGATCACTGAGAAGTGCTTTCAGCCCGAGATTCGGGCGCACGATCTCTAGAGGAGGAGGAGTCCAGAGGGAATAAAAAGGAATAAAGACGAAACACATCTGCCTGCTACAATTACTAAAACGAAATCTCCCAAAATCATTGTCCCAATTAGACCCGATTCCTCCATTCTTCTTTGCGTGTTCTAGGATGTAGCCGATGATGTTCGTACGCTCGCTCTCCTTCGTTGCTCTGTTGTTGAGGGGAAATGGTCAATCTGAGTCTGAAACTAAAAGGAGAAAAAAGAAATACTTCATCCTCTCGATAAATGGTGTACTCATAAGCAGGTGCTTAATCCCAAGGAGCTGTAGTAAGACGGCTGAGATGGTCAGCCAAGCAGATAAAGAGATTGCCGCCCAGGTCCCCGTGACGCCTGGCGGCACACGCGCTCGTCCTAGAGACGAGCCCATCGTGGAACAAGCACCCACGTTGACTGGAAATGATTCCGGTGATAGCCCAGTTGCTACCGATGTGAAGAATCCCACCACCACCCCTCGCTCCGCGAAATTAAAAGGGTTCAGTCATGCCGACTCTGAAATCGCAACACAAGTCCTAACCACACCAGGCAGAACTCGCGCTCAAGCCCGAGAGGCTGTTCAGGATGCACAGCAAGCTGCTCCACCCTCTGTAGCTGCGCCCCATTCGTTGCCAGGCTCGCCAGGCTCGGAGAATCTTTCCAGAGGGCCTGAATCGTCGTCGTCTGGTCCTTTACTGCTCAATCCTTTGCCGGCCGACAACCAAGCTGCTGAGGGCGAAGGCAACAGAAAGGTAGACGAGGGAAAGGGTATGCGACAGCTAAAAGGAGTGACCACTTCCAGCTGACTGGAAGGGACTATGGCCTATATAGCTGCGTAGACGGTCGGACTCACACAAAGGGAATAGAGCGACGCAGGCCGTCGCCAATCTCCGTAGTCGAAAGTGCTCCATCGCTTCCAGACATGCCAAACAGAAGCGACACCTTGGACCGCAGGACAGCCCTGACGACGACAGTGATGGTGATGGCGACGACGAGCAGTTTGTGGACTTTGAAGATCCCGAAACGAGAGGTGATTTCGGCAATTTCGAGAAGTTGAAGGCATTTATCGTCAGCAGGCTGGCCTGGCGAGGGAGGATGATCGTCCAACTCCCAGGTGGCAGTGAGTGGCACAGCAAGTCGGACACGGAGGCTGTATGGGGTGGGTATGAATGTAGAATGCAAAAAGTATTAGGATAAATCAGGGCAGATCTTATCTAACAAAGCTATGCCTGGCGAATAAGCGGGCAAGGTTGTAGGAGCTGGCTGTATGTCACCTTCGAGAGGAGAGAAGGGGGCAGAGTCCAGCTCGTGGAGGGCCGCGTAATTGACGCGCAAAAAAAAAAAAAAGGGAAAAAAGTGAATTGGTAAATCGTCAGCTACCTTTGCTTGTAGCTCGCTACTCTAGAAAAACTTTGCCCCCTCTCGATTTCACCTGTCTTGCTAATTGCCTTAATAAATCCGTCTGAAAACCTAAGAAAGTTATAATTTTTGAAGCATCGGCAAAGGTCACATAACTCCCCTGAACGCCTCTGCCGCGCACAACCTTTCTGTTTATCTTCCCGAGATTCTTGTCAATGTCTCTCCAAGGAAGATTGCCTTTGGACCCATGAGCTTGAAAGGTTTGGGTTATGTTTATCCGCCCTGTCTGCGCTATATATATCACAGTCTTGTTGCTGGATCTCAGGATGCAATATGTGCTGGTTGCTGCTGCCTTCTCATTAGCATTCCGTGATTGCGGAGCAAAGGACTGCATGCGTGACGTGCTGGGAATGGAGGTAGGCCAGGCCGTGGAGTAGTTGAGTTGCGAGCTTCCGTGTATCGTCCAGTGTGAATGGTGGTTGTGCATATGCTTTGTCCAGGTTCGGGCCGTCAACAAGATGGTTCATCGGTCTCCTCTAGGACAGATGTATTTCCATGCGTATTTATTGCCTGGTCACTGAAGTCATCGGAGAGGAATGTTGGCTTGGTTCATGTAAGGAAGCGTTTATTATGGGAATGATGCATGAAGTCCCCAGTCGAAGTGACCGTGAGGAGAACCTTCGCTTCGCTGTCCATGCTGGAGTTCAATGCAGAGGATGAGGAGACCAAGGTGTATATGCACGAGCGATTGCAATAATGCGTGGCTCTCAGTGCTGGGATCTGAGTTCGCCGCTCGGCAGGTAATTAGTAAGTATGAGCCCTTACTACTTAAGCATCTCATTTTTCTCATCTCCATGCTCAGAATGCTTCCTCTCCTCCAGTCCGCTCACCCACAAATCTTTCGTCATGAACGCCATTACCACTCGGACAAGTTCGCCTCTACCTTTAACGAGAACCAATCTTGCATATTTCAGCAATGGCGATCTGCCTGGCTCAGCAGAATCGAGCTACTTATCTCGCACACAGTCATTCCGCACCGACCACCTCCCAATACAGCGTCGCATCCAGACAACCAAGCTCCTTATCAAGCATTCGATACAACAGCTCAATCGACTTAAGCCAGAAGGAGCGCAGCTGGTACAGCGCGACGAAGGTACGAATCCATCTCGGACATATCTGCCTCAAGACAAATTGTACCGCGCAGGCGGACGACCTTCTGTACTGGCAATCCAAAAAGTTCTTTTTCGACAGGGAGCTGCGCCGCATACGACAGGAGAAATTTGGCCCGCCACTACCGCCTGCCGCCGACCCGGCTGCTCTGCAGGACGAGATCGAGTGCAAGAACTCGCAGCAGAAATTTGCTGCCCGCTGGCCTGCGACTAAGGCGCGCATAGAGCAATGGCTATATCTCTCACTAGGTCTGCTTATTGGCTTTCAATGCTCTACTGTATTGGAACTAATATTTTTGCAGAGGTTATACCTACTCCTCCGCTGCGTAGGAGTCGACGCCTCGCAGGGCTACTGCCGGAAGCTGGTGGGCTACCACCTCGACAACAGCGCGCACGCGCAGCGCGCAGAGAGCGTATGAATAACTCCCACCATTCTTGATAACCAATCTCCCGGGTCAGTTATACAGTCGGCCAGATAGCAGGGTGATCGCGATGTCCAGGAACTTCTCGCGCAGGAGCATATATCAGCCGCGGACATCCAAAGGCGCTCTGCTACGAGGACATGCTACTGATGGTCGTGCGGCGCCCAGACACCGGCGAGGACGTCTTGGCGATATCTATCAAATTCATGCACTACAAGGGGGGCAGATAAGAAGCCAAAACCGTAAGCTATCCTGCTCATCTGCCTCAGGACTGTCCTCATCGTCAGCTTGGCAGTGCATGACAGCGCATTGGCCGCATCGAACCTAACAAGGGCCAGATAGGTCTTCCAGGCCAAGAATCGAGGGCCAGTGAAATGTACCCCTCTGCGCTGGAAGAAAGAATGGCGCGACAGTCGCTAGACAGTGGATGTGATGTTCAAACCCGCTGCTCTGTTGCTCGTGGTTGCAGAGTCTATTCATGCTGGCCGGAGGGCTAGGGTTAGGGCTAGGGTTGAAGGTGGCAAGGTGGCTAGGGTTTTCTTTCACTACCATGAGATGTCAACCCCAACGTACTCTACTCAACAGGTCGTCGCATTCAGCATGGGCAATCCAATTCTGTGATGATTGTGGGGACACCCTCCCCATCTCAGTCCAGAGGCTGGTGACTTGCGACTGCTGCGGAAAAGAAAACCAAGAGTATGTATCTATCCATCTATCTGCCAGGACGGGGTTCGCATTGTCAACTAACCCCGATTTGCTAGACACCATTCTCAAACACGTCGTAAATCAGAAAAGCAGTGGCTTTGCGTCACCCCTCCGCTCAAAGCTGAAGGACAACATACAACAAATCACGTCTCAGGATCGTATCAACGCTCGGGCAACCATACAGAGGGAATGCCCGAAATGCCACTCGCCCAAGGTCACCTACGTCGAGCTCCAGCTACGGGGTGCAGACGAAGGAAGCACGATTGTCTACAACTGTCTCAAGTGCAGTGCAAGGTATGCCATTTCTTTTCCCTCCACTCCCGCCCAGCTATTGACCAAGAGCAGATTTCAGGAGGATAATTAGATGGAATGGCGCTCGAAAAGCAATACGCATGCGATTAGAAAGAGGCCGCCTTGAGGGCAGGCAGTCAGGCCCCGCCATACTCCGCAGTGAAAAACCTTGGGGCAAAGGCGGAGGAGGAGGATCAGCAATGACGAAGCCTAGGAGCTCCTCTGATGAGAAGTCGCGGAGGAACACGCTTTCTTCTGTCGCGAGGGCCAAGAAAAGTAGTCGGCGCATCGAAGCGATGGGTTGGTCGGCCTCTTGATTTGTATCAAAACGTTTGTTGCAGTCCCTTGTTCCCTTGTTCCCTTGTCTTGGGCACTGCCGAGTCTATTGCGTTCAGCACGCCCTAGTGAATGACTGAGGATTCTAAATGGAAGGGTGGATAGCGTCTGCCCTTAATCCTGGTTTGTGAAGCCTGGTCTAAATCTGTGATGTGATACTATCGGTCATAAGACGGCTCCATACCGGCGCGAAGGTTTGCTCCATTGGTGATATATTCCGCAGCAGTGACAATGCACGTTGGTGGCATGAGCAACGCGTTCATGGCCAACCAAACTGGCTGCGACCCGCTTTTTCGACCGGCGGCACAGAGATTGATTGCATCTTTCATGCGAGCTGGCGCGCGCGAATACTAGTGCTGTTGGACGAGGAAGGAATTGTAACCATCCAAGCATGCGTCATGATATCCAACGGGCGTCCAAAAGTGGCGGCGGCAAGACTCTAGACCGCACACATGCATCTTTCCTACACTTCACTCCACTTTGCCAAGCATAGGGAGTTGTTCTTGGATAAATATAGTTTTCCGAGTAGCTTGCGGATGGAGCAGCTACAGTGAATTGTAAGATTATACAATGAGAGGGCGGCAAACCTTTTCTGTTCTGTCAAATTTTTGTTCACTAGAATTTGTTCAGAATTCTTTCTCAATTTACTCCAACTTGTCACCTTGCAGGTGAAGTTGATGAAAAACGGTTTACTGAGATACTTATAGCAGTGATAGATTATCCATATCATACATTCTTTGCTATTCATCTTTACACACTGGTTAGTCTGTCCTTGTTTTTCTATATTTTTTTTATATGCGTATCATTTACTCTTGATCCAATGAAATCTTGAGTTGTATGTACGGGCGTAGCTGGAATCAATCAAGGAATTATGTCAAACTATAGTGGATGTCTACAGCTGCGGATGCAGGTACCAACGTGGCCGCGAGGGTACTCTTGTCCCGTGCCGGAAGATTTTATCAGAGGGTCTTTATATCTGTTCCACTTCTGGAACCTTGGAGGTTTCTCAGTCTGTGAAGTGTGGCCTCTGTCAAGAGAAAGCCTGTAAGGACTAACACCTGTTGGGGCTTGGAAGGATGGGGAGGCCTTGAGTTTTTATTTGCAGACTTTCGTTGGGATGCCGCATAGGGCATGTCAGAGCTACTTGAGCTGATTACTTTGTTTGAATGGACATTCTTCTCGTCGTCGGTCGCGTTGATACACGCCCGCCAGAACCCGCCAGATATCCAGGTGTCAAGATTCTTCTCGCGGTTGGTACTGAATGCAGCGCGGGGGGAGCCGGTTAAAAAAAAAAAAAAAAAAAAAAAAGGGGGGGGGGGAAAGTGAATTGGTAAATCGCCAGCTACCTTTGCTCATTCTTAATGTGCCTGGCAAATTCCTGAAGTGAGCCTGTTGGAAGCTGCAGGTGTCGCAGAACCTTTTCCGCGTCCATCATAGATATATAGGTCCCACAAATCTTGGTGCCTCTCACCCACATTCTGTGCAAAATCCCTAGCTTCTTCGTCAGGGTGTCCCACTTGATCGTTTTCCTGTAGCCGCTGACCTTGAGGAGTTGCGAGATATTGACTAAGCTGTCCTCTGGCCGATACATCACCGTGGCTCCGGCGTACCTCAACTTCCAATAGGTCATAACTATAGCCTTGTCTCGCGGCTTTACCAGGTGGAGCGATACCGGTGCTGGTGCTGGTGCTGGTGCTGGTGCCTGCGCCTGCGCCTGCGCCTGCGCCTGCGCCTGCGAGAACGGATTGTCAGGGAGAGGCGCAAAGACCTGAGTCTGGCCGGCACCGTAGCCGTAGTCGGACGGGCTTGGAGCGTTTGCAGGCTGCCGAGATTGAGACGCGCTGCCCTGTGGCTGGCCTGAGGTGTACTGAGCTCGATACTCGGAAGGGGTTGGAGCGTACTCGGTCGGGCTCGCAACTGCGTCGAGGAAATGCGACTCAATGTATAAGAACCGATCTCTGAGGCTCTCACGGGCTGACGGACGAAGATCTGCATGCACATGAAGCAGAGACCTGACGAAGGAACAGAGCAGAGGATCCAAAGGAGCGGACTCCAGTCTCTCCTTGAGAAGGCCGGGCCACTGTCGGACAGCGTGTCTGCCGCCTGGGTAGTCGGGGAGGCCCGCGGCCAGCTCCAAGGCAATGACACCAACGGACCACATGTCGACCTTGTTGGTGTAAGACCTATCATGTACCTCGGGAGCCAAGTAGCGAGCGGTGCCGCAATACGAGGTAAGCCGGTCGGAGCGCTCAATAGCTAAACCAAAGTCCGTTATCTTGATATACACGGGCTCGCGCGATACGAGGATGATATTGGAGGGCTTGAGGTCGCGATGAGTAACATGCTTATTATGCAAGTATACCAAGGCATTAAGCAGCTCGCTAATAAGATCCCGAGTGTGTTCTATGAGCAAAGGCTGCTTCTTCTGCGCGTCTTCGAGGTTGGGGTGCGTGAGGAGCTCCATCACCAGCATACAGGGCCCCCGCCCTGGGGAGATGAAGTCGATGAAGCGTACGATGTTCGGCTGTAAATGATCCAAGGTAAGCAAGTAGCGATGAAATAAGGAGCGGCGTACATACATGAGAAAGCCCTTGTAGAACCGCTGCCTCTTTTAAGGGAGTCGACTTCCTGCGGAATACCTTGATCGCGACTATAGCCCCCGTATAAGAATGTATAGCCTTGTAGACTGTGCCGAAGGCGCCGCTGCCGATCTGGTCATGCAACTGGTAAGGATTGTTTGCTTGAGAACGTGCACTGGACTCTGGGATCGTTTCCAGATTGAGCTGGTTGATGCCAGGTACCGCCTGAGCAAGCCGTGGACCTAGCTGTTGGAGATACAACTCGTGGAGGGCCGCATGATCTTTGTGATTCTGGAACTGAATGTGAATGGCGAATCCAGAAAGAGAAATGGCCACCTTGTCGCCTGGATGAAGAGCTCGCTTCCCTCGGAACCTCTGCCGTTCGTAGATGGGCGATTCAATGCCTATGCCGTATGTTGTAAGGTTTTTTAACATGGCACTACGGCCGTTGTCCTCTAGTTCCACAGCGAAGAGTCGTCTGCTGATCTTGGTAGCTGCGTAGACGTAAACATCGCAGCTCTCGTGATCACTGCCAAAAACGAAGCTGGTTTGGTCACCGACGTTGTCGACAGTAAAGCGTAGATATGTCTTCATTTCCACTTCTGGGGCAGGGGTGGACCGTTCCCCTGCAGCAGGTGTGGTTGATCGACTGGCGAAGTCATCTGCGAGAAAATGAAGCTCCTCGCTGACGCGAAAGCGAGCATTATGGTGGGCGTAGATGCAGGGACCAGTCGATTCGACGGTGAAAAGCGTCCTGGCTTGCTTTTCTGGCGTCATGATGGGTGAGGAACTGTGCTGAAGAGTAGCAACAGATCCATGCCCGCCAGAACGCTTGGGCAGACACGCCGTTCATTATTATACATCTTCCGCCTTGTATCGATGCCGTGAGTGCCAGATATGCACTGGTGAACTTTGTGTGTAGCCGCCGGGTAGCATCTGCACGCAGTTCGGGTAGGGGGGGGGACCCTGGCAAGACGACCGCCCCCCCACAAACCCGGCCACTGGCCTCATCAGTCTCTCTCACCCTGCCATCAGCTTCATTTCACGGGCTGTGATGGCTTCGACAGAAACACCCACACCCGTGCGTCTTACATCGCATAACCTGCTGCGCCTAGGTCGGGGCTCCTCGCTCACCCCGAGTTGGGAGCCCACCAATGCTTCGCAGTTCCTGTCCTCAGGGGCCAGCAGCTCCCGCCGTCCTATGGAGTACCGCATCAGGCACACGAAGGGCCAGGTCTGTTTTTATATGGACCAGCTTCTCCAGATCAAGCCAGAGGGGGCGCAGGTAGTGCTGGGGGCCGAGGTACAAATCGAGGGGAGAGATAGTGTCTGCTTAAAGAGCAACACTCCTCGTCCTGCCATCTCCTGGGACGACGACGTCGAGGTTCTCGCCTTTTGGAAGCGCAAGCGATACTACTTCAAGGAGCAGCTATTTCAGATCACAAAGAAGCGGTTCGGAACGCCGCCAGTCACACCCACCCTATCGGAACTGCAAGCAGACCACCGCATGTCTGTGAACTGGGCTGAACGGCAGCGTGTTTTACAGCAAGAGATAGAGACGTGGCTTCGTACTGTCCGGCCAGGTAGGCCCTGCACCACCTCCCACCGTCGTCACCAGATCTAACAAGTTCTTGGGGTAGGAAGGAATGTCGTCAGGCAGCCTCGACGTACTGCCTCGAGGAGCATGTTGGCTACTCCGCCACGCAGGAGCCGGCGCCTCGCCCAGCTACCTCTAGAATTCCGACCATTGGCCCCGAGGCGGCGAGGGGGTCTATGCTCATGATTCCGCTCTCACTACTGCGGGGATCCGGCGACCTGACGGATTATATTTTCAGTGTGCATAGAAGGCGGTTGGGGGCTCAGATGAGCAAAAGTGGAGGTTTCACTTGGCATCCCAAAGGGAGACTCT
This sequence comes from Cryphonectria carpinicola, assembly GCA_014849955.1. Lineage (NCBI taxonomy): Eukaryota > Fungi > Ascomycota > Sordariomycetes > Diaporthales > Cryphonectriaceae > Cryphonectria > Cryphonectria carpinicola. The sequence continues at coordinate 56,544 of JACWRQ010000094.1, read as the reverse complement.
GGTACTAATGCACTGCAACATACCACTTTGGCACACGCCTGCCAAAGTGGACCCGGAGCAAATCTGGAGACACACTGCCATTTTGGCACACCGCCGTTTTGGCACACTGCCGTTTTGGCACACTGCCATTTTGGCACACAGGGGCGTGGTGATCGCGAAGGTCGATGGACCATGGCTTCAGATGGGGAGGTCCAAGGAACGAGCGCCCTGCTGGCACGCATAAATATGCCCCGGCTCTGGTTTACATCGCCCGAGGTGAACCTCCCTGTCCTCAAACCTCTCCAACGCATCTGTCGATCTTACACATTGCCTCTACTGTCTTCCGCGTCTACATCCTTCGTCTTCTTCCGCTAGCCCGACTGTGACACCACTACACACACACAGTATCACCCAGCTCCGACTACGTCAAGTTAGAACATGAGGAACCCTGTGGCGCACAGGTTGCCGATATCCCTCCCTCCGAACCCCTCGTCTCGGTAAGAACTCGGTCGGGAATCTACATCTCGGCCCCCGTGGCATCTGCTGACGTCTAAAGACCCGGCGTGCTCGGCGTGCGCCTGGACCGTGAACGAAGTCTGGCTTCACGAGAGATCAAAGTCAGTCCCACAGCCTTCTCCTAGTTCTGTTCCCGGTTCACGCGCTGGTCGGAGTTCTTCGAGCCGACCAGCTCGGATGACTTGCCTACCCTCTACTATCCGCCCGACGCGGTTGGGCAGGGTCCTCTCGCTCGAGAACTCAGGGATATGCGTACGTGGCATGGCAAATGGAATGTCAGAGGAGATCAACAGACATGAGTATATCCGCCCCGCAGTGCTGCAATACATGTCTTCCTCCACCGGCGGCTGGCAGGAGGAGCGTCTTCAATGGGATTATCTACAACGCAATCATTGTCGTGAGGGATCGGTCATCGTGTGGACCTGCGGGCAGGGAGTGCGCAAGTAAGTACGGGGGTGTCCATGTATGTATGTACCTAGCCTCATTCAGAATGCAACCCTGGCATGGTGGGGAAGAACCCGGTCATAAAGGGCGAAAATGATAAAAAAAGGCGCTTCAATCCTCACGGCATGGCATCCATCCATCAATCTCCTTGATGCAACCAACCTGCTGTGCTGCAACTTTTTCTTTGGCGTCATGAGCCTTGAACCAGAAGACGTCGCTCTACTTTACGAGGCCATAAAAGGCCGCCAAAAAATCCCACGAGCATGTGCGAAAGCTTTACAGCGAATAAACCAAGCCGACACCAATACGACAGGGCGAATCTTCCTCGACCATGGCGGGGTGCCGGCGTAGGCGGCCTATATGCTTACCAAGAGGGGAGCGGAATGTACAAGCCACGTCTCCGGCAAGGGCAAACGACAGCGCTTGCTCGCACGCCTCGAAGGGCTGCCGGTTGAAGCTCGCCAGGCATCCGCGATCCAGCTGGCGGCAGCGATAAAGCCCGACAAGGCGCGAATTGAGCAGGTGATCCAGACAGCTTGCCAATATGCGAGCCGGGCACCTCGTCGGATACAGAGGCACTCGGCGACCTCATCGAATAAGGCAGAAGAAGCCCACGAGAGTGACGATAACGACACCGGCTTGCACGACCTCCTGGAAAGCCGCGACACACCGACGCCTTCTCGCCTCTCGTCCCCACCACCAAGCTCAAACGAACCAATACAGGTTCCGCGATCGCAGCATCATGACATCTCGCCGCGGCCCGTTTCGCAACCGTCGCCACAAGACGGCTCGCCATCGTCATCTGACGTAGATAACAGACATATATTTGTCAATGCTTCTATTACCGCCTGCAACCGCCTCTTCCCCAAATACCTCGCACGGTCTATCAGGCGAAATCCCAAGCCGGATAAGGCATCGGCTGCAGCTGTGTCTATAACATTTCCCGCCGACGACAACTGGAAGGCTTTCTTGAGCATAGAGGTGATGCCGAACAAGATCGAGCACATCGCCTGGGAGTTGTTCGGAGTTCACTTGGAGAACGAAGCCGGGTTTCGGTATGCCTGTGTAGGGGCGGCGCGGGTGGTTCCTACGCCGAGTTTCGGCTTCCAGTGCTGCCGCGTCGGCCCCATCCCCCATATGTTTGGCGCGTATCTGGCAGACGCGATCTGCGCCAACCCAACATATCAGCAAGAGCGCTTGAGAGAGGACGATTATACGGACTGTGTCAGGATGGTTTTGCCGGTAGCTGCGGATGAATGTGCCAAGATCTGCATCTCGCTTCACCTAAGGGAAGGGACCAAGTTGAGGGATATCATGTTCCCATCTGCCTAGCTAGGTAGGTTACCTAGGTAGCAATCACCATCTGTGCCCTATTCATAATAGTTTGACCACTCCGCCTTTTCCACCAATATAGAGCTCTGTACCTGCTGGCATGGTTGCTTGTCCGTCGCATGTATCGTGCTTTTTGATCGGCATATCGGTATTATCGGACTCGTATACCAAAATGAAGCACTGGCGCCAGTAGATCGTCTGCCCACCTCCAACAACCCACTGCGCTGAGGATTTCGCATCGGCGAGGTCGATGCTGGGGTCGAGAGGTTCGATTTCGAGAGACTGGTCACAACAATTGAGCTTCAGAGCGCCATTACATAGAGAGAGAGGGGGGGGGGGGGAACATACCATATCGAGCGAACAAAAGTCGTGAGGGAGAATGAATGTTGGGGATTGGAAGCCTGACACAGAGGTCAGACAGGACCTTAATCCGCTAAGTTTGATTAGGTTAGGTACTTGCTGTGACGGAGTGTCGTGTACCTGCCGGTACTTAGCAAAAGCGACCCGTCATTAAGGGTGCAGGGGCAGTGGCCCGGTAGCTTTGGGTGACTGACAAAAGGTCGGGTGCGCTCGCTTATCTCTCAACTCATATCATATTAGGGGAACATGAATTTCTTGGACTGCGTATAATGGCTGTAAGGAGGTCACCAGCTGGTGGCGGACCGTCCGGGAACCGATGGGATGCTCGCGGTCCAGCAGCTGCATCTATGAGCAGGTTGTGATCCTGTAGTTTAGTGGCAAGAATGATCGCTCCCTTGGCAATGGGCCCCGGATTCGAGCAAAAAGGCTCATATTGAAGTGCGCTAAAGAGAGGAAGAAAAGGAAGGAGAAGAAAAAGCCCACGAGGCCGACAAACTGTCTCTTCACACTTCCCCCCCCAAAAAAAGAAATCCGAAACAAAAAATCAGCTCATCATCCGTAGTGAATCTACCCTGGCCTCACCTGCACCGGTAACAGCTTCACTCCTCGGATCCTGGCTTCACTTCTCCTCTTCGCCGGCCTCGTCTTGGGGGCAAGCTTGGTTGAACGCGATCGAGTCCGGGACCCGAGTCTCGAATATCTTGTCCTCGTGAGCGGCTGCGGCCCGTACCTCCTCCTCCTCTCCAATCAACTCCCGCACAGTGCAATCTTCAACTTGGTCAAGAGGGGAACACTGAAAGGGTGTGTGAGCTGCCCCCGGAATTTGCGCGCCCGCGCCGCTCTCAGGCTTGCGTCAGGTCCTCCTTGCATTCGTCCCTGATATCCTCACCCATAGTTTCGCCTGGTAACCCAAGCTGCCCTGCTGGAAAAAAAACTACCCCTATATCTGTCTCTGTCTGTCGGCGTATAGTTAGAGGTGTGTGTCATGAGATTGCTGCAGTAGAGGGCGATGGAACCACGGCTTATCGACCCTCATTCTTCAGCACCTATTTATAGTAGTAGCAGAGCGATATATTATCATCAGGGGCAAAGGGGGTCAGTCTGGGACGGCAAGCGCCCGTTATGACAGGATGCACGTTGCGGACCTGATTATTATTGCAAAAGGTACTACTATACCAGGTTTTAGCCGGAGAATCCAACGACACCCTCTACCCACCCGCGGAAGCCAGCCCGGTCCTGCACCCAAAAGCTGAGTCTCCTTAGGGCGGCCAGGAGCTGATAGCTCGAGGCGAGATCACCAGTCCCCCCAATCCTAAGAGGCCCAGAAATATCAACATAGGCTGACCCGAGGAGGCTATGTACATTATGATAACGCGCAAAGAAGACCTCCCAGGTATCGGCCCTAGCGAGGAGGAGGGGGATTACAGGCAGGGACAAGACGACGGTGGCGGCGGCGGCGGCTGGACGATTGCCTCGGGAAGGCTGCTGTTATTGTGCCTCGATAAAATAAGAAACTCTCTTGAACCATGCTGACGTCCACAGGCCCAACTGGAGACGGGCCTCAGCGGCATCACCACTCTCAGCCTTTGTCTCGATAAATACGCCTGTAGGCGCGTATAGCAATGGCTTATAGGGTGTCTGGTTGAACATCTTGTATAACGAGATATCACCCGCTGCTGGCCTCTGGGCGGCTTGCTGTATCTCGGCGTGCGTGGTGACAAACTGGGTGAGATGGCGCCATAGAGGGTGTAAGGGCGAGCTGAATTGCAGGGCGAGGGCGTAATCGACTAGTTTGGACTGCACCGATGCGTAGCCGGCAGAGCCGCCGCCGCCAGCAGCAGAAGCACCAGAGCCACCAAGAGGCACATCAGGACTAAATGGCCTGGAGATGGTTGCACAGGTGATATTTTCGGCTTGTACATCGTCCCTCACCAGTCTGGTGACCAGGGCCAGGATGCGGCTGTGTACCTGATCATTCCACGCCGGCTCGGCACGGCCAAGTTCTATGCACTAGTTAGTATCCTGGACGATGTCGCGCAGCTGCGCAAGCTCATGGCGAACTTCAAACTCGGTCAAGTGCCCTTCCTGTTGTTGGCGATCCACATCGCCCTTACCTGCGGGCACGAGATGGCTGAGACGATAAACGTCGGGGCCGAACGCTCTGGGGTCGCACTCGAATGCGTCGTCCTCCTCGAGCTCCTCCTGCAGGTGCTCGGGGATATAAGCAACACGTCCGGTGGAGATGTTCCCGAGGTCGTAGAGCAGGGGCCCGAGGCCGAAACAAGCCTCGTGCTGCTGCTGAGCTGAAGGATTTCCCAGGAGCTGCCTGCTCAGCGCCTTGGCTGTGGTGGCCGTGGTCCAAAAAACAGGAATCTTCAGCGTCTCGAGGTCTCGGATGTTCTTAACGGGACTTCGAGAACGCCTGGACGCCGCCGATGTTGCAGAGGCCGAGTCGGATATTGAGACAGAAGAGTAGTTCGGCGCAGCTAGGGGGAGAATCCTGGAGGAGGGGGTGTTGGTGGCGGTGGTGGTGGAGATAGTGGATGCGACCTGGAAGTATTTGCTGCTGGCACGGATAGTCCTTTCGCCCTCTGCTCCGGAGTCGTCGTCATTTTCGTGTTGATCTTCGGGCTGCTGCTGCTGCTGCTGCTCTTCTTCCGCGGCCGCCTTCTCTGTCTGCCGGGGCTCTCTCGCCGCCTCCCTCCGTGTCTCCTGTCTCTTTTCCCTACTCGCTCCTGTCCCGCTCCTTGTCGCCGCAGCACGCCCTGCTTTTTTGGCTCTGGATCTGTTTCCAGTTCTGGTCTTGAGACAAGGCGTTGCTGGCAGCAGGACGGGCGCTCTGGAGAGCTCATCGTCTGTCGAGTCTGTCCCGGCGCCATCAGGGTGAATATGACTCTTGCTGGTGCTCTCGTGTCCTGCCCCGCTGTTGTACCGTCTCTGCCTCTCCCTGTCACTGCCACGCCTTGTTCCTTCTCCGCCCGCTCCACTGTATATCATCCTGCTATCATATCCCGATGGCGTCCATCGGCGACTAGAGCGCACGTGATGCTGGTAAGGAGGCTGCTGCTGTCCGGACAGCTGCTGCTTCTGCTTTCGGATGCGTTTGTTGGGAGGTTGAGCTGCTGCTGCTGGTGGTTCAGATGCAGCTACCAGTCGTCCCGCTGACGGCGAGGGACTCTTGTCGCGCTTGCGCTTGGGCGTCCGTGTCTGTGCCCGTTGCCGCGTCTCTCCTCTTGTCCCCAGCTTCGTTCCCTGTCCATATACAGCAGCGCCAAGGTCGTCAATACTACCACCAAGCGCGTCGCCGTCGATGCTGTGCTCCAGGTTGGGCTCGTCTGGGTCGGAGATGGAACTGGTCAGGCCCTGGTCGTGAAGCCAAGCGCGTACGACTGATGAGTGCATCTGCAACAACAAACCCAGAAAAGACTATGACTTGCAGGGCGAGTCGCTAATAGCATATATAATGAACGTGGTAATGGCAACAATATTTTTGGTGATGTGGGGGGGGGGGGGGAACCTTGAGAGCAGCAGAGCGATGACGCATGTTTTTTTTATTTTGCCTTGGCACAACGAGGGTTGGCCCGGCAGCGGCGAAGCACATAATAACAGTCCTTAGGTAAGCAAGTGTGTTGCGCCAAGGTTAGTTAGAGGGTGGCGGCCAAGGTCAGGTACTGATACTAGGGCTTAGTAAGGGCTTGGAAGGGTATGCTTCAATTTAAGGTACCGGTGCTGGTGCGCGGGTGACTAGGACAGCAGCAGGCTTCTCTTCCAGGTCGAATATGGCCCGCTTTCTCCTGGCCGCCGCGATGATGATGGATGATGGCAGATGGGCTGCTAGGTTCTGGTGAGGTGAGCATTTGGTGGAGTCTAATAACCCGCTTTATCTTAAACATACTGTAGACTAGTAGCGTCCAGATTTTGGGCTCAAGTGGGCCGGGCACCAGAACGAGTGCTTGCAGAGGACAATGGCATTATTAGAGCAATTAGATCTCTCAATATCGCGGTCGCAGCGTTCTAGACGAATGCAAAGTAGCTTTCATCAAGAAAAGAAGCAATTCTAAGCGATCCACTCCCCCACCTCACCATTCATCCCTATCTCACTCCCATAACCTGGCATACCTTGGGGGTTTTGGTTATCTGCGGTAGTTGTAGGGAAAGCTTCCATTTACATACGATTTGAGATCATTGCCCATAGGCCGATTCATAAAATTTGTTGGATATAAGTGTATTTGGGGAGAACCCGAGGAAAAACGCCACCAATGGACTGCTCACGATATCATGCGAGAGCGAGTTAGGAACAGGGAGTCTGGCATAGTTATCTACTAATTTCAGATCTGTACAGGACGAAACCCATATACGAACCCTAGAAACACCCTCGCCCAAATGCCCTCGTCCCTGACACCCTGACATATAGCGACGAGATCGAGAGACTGACAGCATCCGACCCTGTCAGGATAACCAGCACAATCCGAACTCCCCGTCCCTCTACTGAAGCCGTCGTCGCCGGCTGCACCCGACCCTGTCAGGATAACTGGTATACGATGGTCCTAAGAGCCAGCCCTCGATTGTTCCTCCTTCCTTCTCTGCAAGCTTGCGACGGCGACAGTGGGAGCTTGGCTGCATCTAGGTAGGAGCTATCACTGGCTGCACCCGACCCTGTCAGGATGACCAGTACATAGTGACTACTTGCGCGTATGTGCCTTGGCTGCCGCTGGAGGGGACCAAGATGTTAAAAGGTCAGGTGTGTTGATGGGTCCGTCATCGTGCTGTATTATGGGTTCCGCCTGTTGACAGATGGTATCAGGTTTTGCTGCACCTGGCAGGGGCCGGTCGACCCGACCGACCTTTTTTGGCTTGATGATAGCGCCGATGCTATCTCCCGCCCTGGTCTTGACGCTTTTGGCCTTGCTGCGAGCATTGATGGCAGTGGTGGCCTTGGCCTTGACCCTGGGCGGTGTCTTGGTGCTGGCAGGCCGCCCCTTGGACCTGTCGGCGGCGGCCTTCGGAGCATGTGTCTCTGCCTGTTCCTGTTCCTCTTCCTGTGCCTGTTCCTGTTCCTCTTCCTGTGCCTGTTCCTGTTCCTCTTCCTGTGCCTGTTCCTGTGCCTGTTTCTGTGCCTGTGCCTCCGGGGCCTGCTCCTCCTGCAGGCTGAGCTGACCGCGCTGGCCGAGCTGCAACAGTCGGGCATTCAGCCCCGAGAGCTGGCGGCGGCGAGCACGGGTGACTCGGGCTGTTATCAACGACGACGACGATGACGCGAGGCTGGCCGGCTGGACAGGGGCAGGCTTCTCTTCCAGGTCGGACTTGACCCGCTTCCTCTTGTACGCTAGGTCGGACGAGGTCTCCCGGGCAGCCTCGTGGTCGGACCCCCTCTTCCTCTTCCTCCCGGGCTGGCTGGCCGTCTGGCTAGTGTGTATATCTTTGGTGTTTCTCCTCCTCCTCCTCCTCGTGTCTGGCTGCGCTGCCTGCTCGTCGGGTCCCTCGTGCCGGCCCCTCTTCCTCTTGTTCGCGGGTATCTCGGGCGTCTGGCTTCTCGGGAGCAGCGATTCCCTCTGCCTCTGGGGCTTCCTATCGTCCAGCCACTCGTCCGAGAACTCGGATCGTTCCTCCAGGGAACCACTGATCTCGCTAAGGGTCTTGCCGGCATAGACGCGAGCTGGTGGCTCCTCTTGCCGCAGCTACCTGATGAAATCTTCGCAGCTTGCTTATCCCAACTCGATCAGGACACCCTCCCCGACGAGCAATAACATCTGGGTTAAGTCTTCCTTATTAGCATCGTTGCTATCAGGAGATAGCAATCTGGATTTCCGCCTGCTATAGCGGTCGAGCTTCTGCCGGCGCTATGCGGCCCGGGCGATCATGCACCTCTTCGAGTACTCGTGCTGCATCTCGCTGGGGAGCTTTGGGGGGTGACAGAACGCCATGATGCAGAGATGGTTGCAGAAAGATGATAGGAACAATCAAGATGGCAATGCTCAAGACAATAAGGACGATATGGATAATGATAATTAGCAATTAATTTGATAGGAAGATGGGCTGCTGTTGGGTTCTAAGGAGATAAGCATGAGATGGAGTCTAATATCCGCTCATCTTTAACCAGCTACCGCACTCAAGTCCCTGTACGCTATGCATACATGTGAAAAATGGGGCATATTTAATCCTAACCCTCTCAGAGCATGGTACGATTACCTAGAACTTCCTTTTGTTTAGATAGATTTCAATCTCAACACTTACTTATTCTTGCTGGTTTCACGTGCTCAGTCTATCCGTTTCTCCTTAGATTTCATTAAACCTGCAGCAGCAAGGACCACCAACTCCTTTACATCATCGAGCTGTTTCGCCTTCGCATCCTTGAAGTCTCTATACAATATCCACATGCAAGCACAAGGATTCGACATAGTTGACTACTCTTGATACTGATTTCAGACCTGCACAGGACGAACCCGATATACAAAACCCAGAAGTCAAGCCCATAAACACCCTCACCTAAACACCCTTGCCCCGGACACTGTCACACATAACGGCGACGAGATCGAGAGACTGGCTGCACCCGACCCTATCAGGATGACCAGCACAACCCGAACTCGCTATCATCCGCTGAGCCTGGAAGTAGTCGTCGCCGGCTGCACCCGACCCTGTCAGGATAACCGGTACACGACAGTCCCTGGACTGCTTCTCCTTCTCTGCAAGGGCTTGCGACGATGAGATCGAGAGACTGGCTGCACCCGACCCTGTCAGGATAACCAGCACAACCCGAACTCGCCATCTGCTAAGCCTGGAAGTAATCATCGCCGGCTGCACCCGACCCTATCAGGATAACCGGTATATAATGCTCCCAAAAGCTAGCCCTGGATTGCTTCTCACTCCTCTACAAGGCTTGCGACGATGAGATCGAGAGACTGGCTGCACCCGACCCTGTCAGGATAACCAGCACAACCCGAACTCGCCATCTGCTGAGCCTGGAAGTAGTTGTTGCGCCGGCTGCACCCGACCCTATGACTAGGTGTTGATGGCCCCGTCATCGTGCTGTGTTATCGGCTCCATCCTGTTGACAGATGTATCAATTAGGTTCTGCTCCTAGCAGGGGCCCTTCGGCCTGACCGGCCCTCTGGCTTGGTGACAGTGCTGATGGTTTTTCTAGCCTTGGTCTTGATGGCGGCCTTACTGCTATGGTTGGTACCGGTGGTGGTGTTGCTGGCCTTGACACTGAGCAGTGTCTTGGTGGTGCTGGCAGGCCGCCCCTTGGACCTGTCGGCCGCGGCCTCCGGGGCCTGCTCCTCCTGTAGGCTGAGCTGACCGCGCTGGCCGAGCTGAAACAGCTGGGCGTTACGCCCTGAGAGCTGGCGGCGGCGTGCGCGGGTGACTGGGGCCACCGACGATGATGATGACGCGAGACCAGCCGGCTGGACAGGGGCAGGCTTCTCTTCCAGGTCGAACTTGACCCGCTTTCTCCTGGCCGCCGCCGCCGCCGCCGGGTCAGGCGAAGTCTGCCCGGCAGCCTCTTCGTCGTCGGACCCTCTCTTCCTCTTCATGGCGGACGGCCTGCCATTGTGTGTGTCTTCTTCTGTAGTCCTCCTCCTCGTTCTCGTCCTCTTGGAGGCTGGCTGCCGCGGCTCTGCCTGCTTCTCGTAGGCATCATCTTCCCCGCCCCTCTTCCTCTTGTTCATGGCGGACGGCCTGTCATTGTGTGTTGTGTCTTCTTCTGTAATCATCCTCCTCCTCGTTCTCGTCCTCTTGGAGGCTGGCTGCCGCGGCTCTGCCTGCTGCTCATCGGCCTCATTGTCCCTACCCCTCTTCCTCTTGTTCGCGAGCGAGCTCGATCCCGCCTCGGGTATGTCGGGCGGCGTTGGGCTTCTCGGGGACGGCGAGCCCGTCGGCTTCTTCTTCTCGGGCCAGCTGTCGTCCAGCCTCTCGTCCAGCCTCTCGTCCGGGAACTCGGACCGTCTTCGCCTCGGCGGCTTCCCATCGGGCCATCTGTCGTCGAGCCACTCGTCCGGGAACTCGGGCTGCTCCCAACTCCCTAGGGAACTAACCTCGCTGAGGGTCTTGCCGCCCAGAACCCAGTCGCACATTGTTGGGTCCCGTAGCGGCGAGTGCCTGGTGAAGTCTTCATGTGTCGCTTGTCCCGACTCGATCAGGATATCCCTCTCGACGAGCATAACCATCTGGGGCATATCCGCCTGGCTGGCATCGTCGCTATTAGGAGACAGCAGTCTTGACTCACGCCTGCTATAGTAGTCGTCAAGCAGCTGCTGGCGCCATGCGTCTCGGGCTGTCCTGACCCTCACCCGGTACTCGTCCTGCGTCTCGTCGGGGCGTCTTGGAGAGCAATAAGATGTCATGGTGGATTGCAGATGGTCGCAAGAAAACAAGTGAGTAATAATAATAAGCAATTCGAAGGGAAAATGACCGAGACGATGAGGACGATGGTGATGGAAGATGGGAGATGGGCTGCGAGGTTCTGGCGAGGGTTAGCATTGGTGGAGTCCAATAACCCGCTGTATCCCGCATTTTTGTTATTAATAAATAAGTGCGGGGCAAGCAACCAGCCACTGCAATTTTATGGGTGCCGCCCCTCCAAGCCAAGCCCCTAAAGTAATACCCGTAGTACATATGCACACGGCAGTCATGTTTGGCGTTCATCTTCAGCTGAGTTAGTCCCTTTCTTTCTAATTATCAAGTTGTTCGCGATGGCTTCGCCGTCTTCTCGTTTTGCAACGCTGACTCCAGACAACCCGCTGGCACAGAAATACCTGGCAGCCCTTGTTAGCCGGCAGCTCTTGGATCCCGATCAGGTCGTCACCCTTGCCGCACCACGCAATGCTGCCGGCCGTGCTCCCGCGCCCAGATACCAGCTTATCCTCTCATTTGAGAGGCTTGATATTACGGAAAATAATGGCTGGAGAGTGGGAAAGCTGGTACCAGGTGTCAACCTGCCCGTCTGCCAGTCCAGGTCACGCTGCATCAAAGAGGATATCTTTTGCGAGATCACAATCCATCCGCAATCTGGGGCCCTGATGCTGCAGAACTGGTCCCAGGACAAGCCGATCATTTATCTATGCGGTGATGGGCATACGAATGTCGAGCTGCAGTTTAAGGAAGAGCATATTCTTCATATGCCCATCAACTACCTCCGCATCAGCTCTCTGCATTTTGTGCTCGAATTCTGCGTCGAGGACGAGAGCATATATGCAGCCCACCGCTATCAGCACATGTTGAGACGATATCAGGACTGGAATCCGCCGCCCCTGCTCAATCTCCTGCCGAAGCCTTCGCAGGTGCTCAAGAACAATCTGGTCTACCATAGGACTATTGGTCATGGCGCCTTTGGTCTGGTCGATATTACGGTGGACAGGCAGTCTGGGCGCGTGCTGGCCTGCAAGACAGTCCAGGGCAATAAGCCCAAGGAGCTTGCAGTCATGGAGAACGAGGTCAACATCGCCCGGAGCATACCTGCTAGGGCCGCAGGCATTTTGCCCCTGCTCCGCTCATGGTGCGACTACAACCCATCCCAGCCGTGCTTCCAGACCAATGCAGAGCGCATGCATCTTCTTATGCCATATGCGCCCTTTACCTTTCGCTCTGCGCCCTAGCGCGATATGGTCATAGCTACCAGGCTGGCCCTCTTCCGCCAGGTCCTCCAGGGGGCCCGGAATCTGCATGCGATGGGTATTATGCACCGGGATATCAGCCCAGCGAACCTGCTTGTCTTCTGGCCCCGCGTCTCCCCTCCTTCGGCTGTGATCTGTGACTTTGGCAAGGCCAAGAGGGGTGCCACAGGCTCAAGCACCTCCCTCGGGCCCCCGGCCTTTACCGCCCTCGAGGTGGGGATCCAGGCCGAATATACCAGCGCCATCGATATATTCAGCCTGGGGCTCTGCTTCCTGATGACCTTTGAGGAGCCCGAGAACCAATGGAGATGGGGCTCCATGTCGAAGGAGAACCACGCAGCAGTCCTCGAGCGCCTAAAAACCGCCCAGCGCCGCATGCCCGAGCGTCTCGCCGCCCTCATCCTCTCCATGCTAGCATGGGACCCGGCGGCCCGCCCGACAGCCCAGGAAGCCCTGGCCGACGAGGTATGGGAGCAGGCTGACGAGGTCAAGGAGCAGGCCGACGAGGCCCCCAGCGGGCTGACAAGGACGAGCAGCGACGGCGGCGGCGGTGGTGCTGGTGGTGATCAGAGTCCTGGTGCTACCAGGCTGCGGCGGTCGGACGGCCCACCTCCTTCTTCCTCAGGCTCGGGCAGTAGGTTGACCAAGAGGACGCGGAGGTCGGACGCGCCATCTCCGTCTGGGAGCAGCGAGGTGGCCGTGGTAGGTTCTGGCAGCGCTCGGCCGGGCGGGAGGGTGAAGAGGATGAAGAGGTCTAGCAGTCAATCTCTACCCTCACCGCCGCCCGAATAAGTTGCCAGCTCGCGGGACACCTGGATAGCAGTCTCCAGATTGTACATATTGTTGAAGTTGATGATAGTATATCCGTTGAATTGAAAGATGAAGAGAGGAGAAACTAAAAGACTGGTAGGTGTGTACTAATGAAAATGCATCTTCTTCACACATGTAGTTCGCATCCAGCCACCGGCACTAGTAGGGCACGGGCCACACCCCCTCAAATAGCCAGCGAGACGCTGTCTCGCTGTTCCTGTTCCTGGACTCAGCATCAATCCGACATGATTCCTCAACTAAATCATCGTGACTCTGCCTGGCTTATGTGATAGGTGTTCTGACAGTGCGCCCTGGGCGTGTGCCGTCGAGCTTGGCCTGCAGCTGTTGCAAGCTGGAGAGATGCGGCCCTCTGGCGATGGGGTAGGCCTCACTGCATATATATATATGTACATGTTAGCAACGAGCAACCCCCCCCCCCCCAAAAAAAAAAGCGTGAGATGGAGGGTAAATCGTCACATAAGACCCTGTAGAAGCGCCGTCTGTTGATTCTCGGACACCTCGTCCCAGTCCTTGATACTCGTGATATCGACGGCCTCTTGAGCGTCACAGTTAGCTCTGATGTAATCGACCAGCCCATTCTTGTCCAAGGCCAGCAGTTTCCCAACTGTGTATTCCGGTGGGAGGGCGACAGGGTTTTAGTAGAGTACATTCGAATTGCAATTTATAATATATAATAGTAAAGCTTTTTTTAAAGAAAAAGAATTATTAAGATAAAATAAGGAAAAATAAAGCATAGAAAAAAAGAAAATAATATAAAAAGTAGCTAATAATTTATTATTTTAAAAGCCAATGAATAATTCGACAAAAATAATAATAGCTTATTAAAACTAATATTAATAATATAAATAATATTTATATATAAAAGGCTATAAAATAAATTAATAAGTAAACATTGGCTTAAGTACTTAATTTGGGTGGCAGCGCTCTACTCTCAAATTTCCTTGAAAATGCGTTGTCCCGCGCACGGTTTTTTGCCACCCACTAACGGAGGACTAGAGGTAGTGGGCTTGAAGGGCTAGTGCTTACAAGTAGTGTTTGTAAAAGAGTCGATGCAACATCTCGGCTCCCCGGATTGCTTCTGTTATGCAGAAACCCACCTATACTACTGATTGTTTTGGTCTAGACTGCTTCATCACCTTGTTTATTAGCCGGGGCCAAAGCACTTATGCACTCCTAAAGCTGAGCTTATTAGACAAGCCACGAAAAAGAAATAATGGCTACAGGAGCGAGATTATCGTGGCACCAATTGTATATTCGATTCTGTTTGCAGGGCCTTGACCCATTGCAACCACACTCTTGTTTAGATAGAAAAAAGAAAGTCCTTTTCATAAAATCTTACATCATTTCATTTCCCATGCCATCATCTTCATGCAGCCCTTGGACCGCATCTTCTAGAATGGAATACTTAAAGAGAGACAGACTCCTGCACTCTGCACAAACACACACACATCCGGGTTCCTCCAGCCTTCCCTCCATTCAAACACAGACCTGACCTCAATAATCATTTCCAGCCCATCATGAATTACAGCCTTGTCAGAGATGTCTATCTTGATTGGCACCTGCAAATCCTGGGTCATAAGGACTCGCATCTTGACAATGCTGTTCTCACCTCTCCGCTGCCTAAGCCCCGTGCTGTCTCGAACCAGCTTGTCCTGCAGGCCCTTCGGAGCTTGCCGAAGCTTGAAGATCTCAGAGCACTGCAGGCTAGACAACAGAAGCTGTCCACAAGCGACCCCGTCAAGAGGAAGCTGAAGCTATTCTGTCGCTGCGCTGGCCTGGCTCTGATGCGCGCCTTCCAGATTCTCACAAGGCTTAGAGATAAGCTCGATAATCTAGACATGCAAGCATCAGAGACTGCTTTTGTCTTGTATGAGGATCTCGTGGAGTCACTGGTTGAGATGAGGAAAAGCTATATGATCTGGCAAATCAGCATCGATGACAAGGCCTTTTATAAGGAGCACCCGTGGCCACGATCTGTGCGGTGTGAGTACATCAGGTACATGCTGCAGATCCTGCATCTAATCGCCAATCTGACCTTTCCGGATAATTTTCATGATTATCTGGAAGAGTTGGGGAGAATCCTGGAGCGCAGAAACTGGAGAGACTACATTATCTTGGACAGCCCATCGACATATAAGCGAAGCAAGGAAAAGGTGCCGGTTGAAGTCATCGCGCCCGTACACCGATACCCCAAAGAGTTCTTGGTGCATCGCCAGAAGATACTGAGCCCATTATTGATACATAACGATTTTGTCTATGGGCATCGGTTGACCGCCAACGAGTATGCTCTGCAGAGAAGGGCTGGTAAGGACACAATTTATTTGAAATAGTCGTCCCCCTTTTGTAGTGAGAGAACTCTGGTTGACTCGTTTGCACAGATGGTGGTAAATTTTATCTCAATCTGAAGAAATTCAACAATTGGGATCAGAGATGGGGATCATGACTTACTGATGGCGGGGCGGAGGAATCCATATGGATGGTCGCAGGTCGTCGTCCGATTGACCGAGGGAGAACCGCGTTTGGCCTGTTGGTCGGGGGTTGGAGGAGCAGTTTCCCTACTGTGTATTGCGGTGCCATGGGCGCATCTTTTGTTGTGTTGCCTGTGCGCTTGGTTGTGTATATCTTGCTCTGGATGGATTCATCGTGTACCATTGAACAGTGGAAAGCAGCAAACAATACATGCCTCCCAACAGGGTTCTGGAGATGGAAGGTACAAACAGTTTACTGCCTACCGAGTTCCGCAAGGGTCCTCCTCCCCTGCCCATGTCTGCCGCAGACAACGGCCCCACTTCACTCTTACTTATGTCCCCATTATAACAGTAGAACTGCCGCCGGGGGGGGGGGGGCAGCAGCAGCAGCATTAACTTGATTAGGCGGGAACACTTGTCGGTAAAATCGTTCTTATATATCAGCGCAAAAATGCTGCTTGCAAACACCTCTTATCTTAAAGTCCGTGGGGCATCGCTGAACCGTACTTCAAGGTAGGGTAAGGTATCGGGGGGCCTCCTGTTGCCGAGGGACCCTCGGAGGCATACATCGCGAGCTATGCTCAATCGCATCCCGCGCATAATGAAACCGTTCGTCGTCGTAAGGATATACCTGGGCAATCAGGTTCGCATCTGCCATGGTTGAAAAAACATCTCAGGAGCAGAATATGGTAGGGCATGTTGCGTATTATAGCCGGCGTTTCTGTGCATATCCAATGAAGCCACTGCCGCCCCCCCCCCCCCGGCAGGCGTTACAGGGTGGACAGAGCGTGAGCAGATGATGGGGGCGGCCAAGGCGAGGTTCGATGCGGCAGAGGAAGCACTGGCGCTAGTCAAGCGGCGAAATGGCCTCATTATGGATTTTTGCCAAGCGACAGGGGATTACCGGATGACGGTGAAAGATGCGGGGGGCCATCGCATCCGGGTGCAGTGGGCCCTGGAGCAAGTCCCGCTTATCGAAGCCGAGTTGAACGACTCCAGCGTGGGCGAGGCTGGTCCGGCCGCTGTTGGTGGCACGAAGAGGAGACTTAGACACGACGACGAAGCTACACACAACAGGACGACCAAGAAGCAGAGGTGGGATACTGGTGAGCCTGGCCCGGTTCCAGGGCGTAGGGACACCCCCGGCCACCAAGGAATGAGACTCAAGCGCAGCCGCGACGATCTGGGCTCTCGTGGGGAGATGGCCGGCAAAGTGAATACAGGTTCAGCTGGAGACTCTCGGGAGCTCAGAACTGTCGAGGCCGGAAGATCAGATGGCGAAGAACGTGCAGTGAGGGCTACAGAAAGACCGAGCTCCAAGAGGAGCAAGCCCTCGAGCGATCATCTGCAGCAAACAAAGAGCACAAGAAATGCACCTCGGTCTTGGACTACAACCCAACTGCCCCGCCTCAGTGCTCGGATTGCAGCCCGACGAGAGGCGCTACAAACCACTTCGACTCAATCCGGCACCACCAAAAGCCCATCCCGATACTCGAGACTTTCGGCGACGAGGACCAGGAAGCAGGGTGCAAGAGGATGTGGCCGGCGTGTCGTATCAGAGGTCAGGTGAACATGGAAGAGATGTCGAAGCAGCTTAACCGCGCCTGTGACCAGGAAAGGGTTTAGGTGATCAGCATAGTTGTTGTTGGGTATGGCAATCAATCCTAAGTAACTATGGCGGAAGAGCTCCTCGGTGCTGTTGTGTGTCCACCGAACCTGTGTGAGTGGGGGCTGTGTGGGCTGCCCTTGCCCTGCTGTTAGCTTCGATCCCCTACCAGAGAAATGGAGGTAGTAGTGGGCCAGCCAGGAGGCAGATGCGGGTGTGGGGGTATCTGCAAATCACCCCCTTCTTGTGCAGCACCCCCCCGCCTCTAGAGATTTATAAACCTGGAGTCCTGCCCACTTACCACCTACCCATCTATGTATGTATGTAAGCATCCACCCTCTTTTTCATCCGGCCGGGCAGACACGATTTCCTGCCTCGCCGCCACCTGAGCGATTCCTCGGTGCGGAGCTTGTCACGGGCGCCCAGGACCAAACCCACCGACTGTCTCCTACTCAGTGCGCGCCCCCCCCCCCCCCCCCCCCCCCCTTCCCCCTTTGCGGGCCAAGCCGCCCCCACGCCCCCCCCTCCCCCCCCCACGCCCCCTCGGCCGCCCCCCCCCCCCATCCCCGCAGAAACCACAGCGG